>CAJHUC010000742.1:0-36120 GCA_905146915.1 Ostreobium quekettii | reverse complement strand
CATGAACCGGCGAATCGCGAATCTTCGACCGGCGGCTCACCGCCAGGTCCCCTCAAACTGCCCCGCACGTGCTTGAGGCCCCCAAGCGCCATTCCGCCACAGAGGCGCCCGCCCTCCAAAATTTTGGACCTCCCCCTTCGAAATCCTCCGCAGCCGGCCAACCATGTGGGCCCGCGCAGCGGCCAGCCTGTGGCTCGCGTTAATGGCGATCGGCGCCGCGGTGAGTTGACCGCGGCGTCGAACTTTTGATCCCCTCGCGGAAAGCCTGTTCATTGCGGGATGCTTGATGGCTGCCGTTCGCGGAGCCCGTTTGGGGCCGCCGAGCGCGCCGGACCGGATCTCGTATCGAGCCGTTCCGGGGAGGGGGCCGCGGGGGAGGGTATGCTGGACACGCGCATGCATGCATCTGCGCGGCGCGTTGACTTTGACATTGACATTGAGCGGCGGCGGCGGGGGTTTTGAAGGGACGTGGCGTTCGGGATTCAGGACATTGGCCGGATCGGCACTTGGCGCTCCGGGATGGGCCATTGGGTTGACGCCGAATCGGCGGCGGTCGGGACGAAACGTGCCGCCGAAAGCGGAGCCCAGGGCTTGCCGATCTGGCACACACTCCCGAAGGGGGGGGCGTCAAATCGGGGGATCGGCAAATTGCCGGGATCCGCGTCCCGTCGAAGTCGGCGGCGGCGGGGGGGGGGGGGCGGCGAGTCCGAGACCGGATCGGGGGATTTCCGAGGCTGTCGGCGATGCCTGAGGTTCGCGCCGCGCCCCTGGGATTGTCGATGTCGGAGTGCCAAGGGCCGCGCCCCCTCCCCAGCCGCGTCCTTGGTCCTTGCTCGTGATGGTGAGTCACAAATGGGAATGCGGTGTCAGCGTCGGCCTCTTGGCTAGCACCGTTGGTATTTGCACCCTTCCGCATAGTACTTTAACGCATGGCCCTTTTCCCCGAGCAACAGTCAAACGAATAGCGCTGTTTTTAAATTTGTGCGGAGCAACGCAAAAATAATAAAAAAAATACTCTGAAAAATAAAGGTAGAGCAAACTGCGTAACGGTAAAGCTTTCTGACGCGGAAGGGCTTAAAAGCCAACGGTAACGTCGATTGACATTGGTTTTAAATGATGTCGATTGCCCAATCTTTTGTTGGTACCACGGTTTAGCCTGCCTAGTAACTGCAAGAGTGGCTTGAAGTATGAGGGCTACGTCCAACAGAATCGAAGTGCTGGAGGGGCTGGGGTAGCCAGCAAAGTGGCTGGGGGAGTGAACGGACGCCCGCCTTCTTGTGTGCAAGGCATATCATATTTAACAATAAGTGCCACAGAGATTGCGACATTCAACGAAAAGATTGCAGCGTTTGTGTGCTTTTCATTTCATTCAGTTTGCTTCATGTATCATGTTTCGCTGAATGTAATTTTGTCTTGGTTTCTCAGGTTTAATGTGCTTTGTTATGTATATTTTGTTTTGATTTCGTTTCGTTATACTTTTCTCTTGTTGTATCTGACAGACAATCAACGTGCCAGGAGAGCACTGCGAATGTGCGATGGAAGTGCTGTTGCTGAAATGCTGCGGGTTTCCTTGCGTGAACTTTATGAAGTTTTGTTTTTCAAGTCACAGCTTGTAAGTACTGACACCCTACATGTTCCACTGTGCAGACTGGCAGCCAGTTCACCTACGACAATGGTGGCGAGGACTGGCCAGACACATTCCCGCACTGCGGTGGCTTCTCCCAATCCCCCATCAACATCGACACCGAGAGTATGTCCTAATTGCAACTCTTTTGGAGACCTAGTCAGGCGGGGGTAGGACCTAGATGGTCATATTGAAGACCTAGTTATGACTGTGTTGTGATCTACACTTCGTAAAGTACTCAGCGGAAGTTCGACTGGATCATGATAAGTGAATTGAAAGGAAAGGGCCCTGGATGACCAAAAGCTGGGAGTCCGAACACAGGGTTCAATATCTGATGGGTATCACACGTTTTACTTGAATCCTGAATAGAAATCTTTTGTGAATTGTCCGCCAATTTGTACGTTATGAAAATCTTGAAAGTAGAGTTGCTGCATTGGTGGAAAGATGTTGCAAAACCGACCTTCCCAAGTTCCTTCCAGTAGCCTGGGTGGCCAGAAAACCAACTGGTTGGTCTGCACAAGCTCCGTAAACAATTGCAACGGTTGTCGGAGCTCGTGCAGGTGCTGCCCCCAATTTGTGGGCATGGTGAAGCCATTCTCAGCTCTAGCTTGTTTTGATAAAGTTTATGCGGATGCGGGCGTGGATTTGAAGCTCTTGGCCCCCTGTTTTTTTGGACTTGAATTTGCATCAACCATTGAGGTCTGTGCCTGTACTGAACGCTGGCCTGGCCCAAAAGTTTCCCTCCATCTGGCACCTCGTCCATCACAACAAGAAATTCGAAAACATGAAAAGATCGAGAAAATGAAAAGTGAAAAAAGTCAAAAGTATGAAAAGTTGAAGGTGCACGTAGATCACTAGTGAAAGATCGAAAGTAAAAAATGTCTGCTGCTAGCACTTTGTCCAAATCGCATTTAAAGTGGTTGTACATCTGGAGGCTGCAACAACTCTAAAAATAAACGATGCAAACACCCTGTTGAAAGGTCGGCCTCAAATTTGAGGGTATCGTCATGTGCTGCCAGCTTGACAGGTGTTTACAGGGCCACCCTCACAGCTTTTGATGCATTATTGCTCTTGTCAAGTCAGCGACAGCATAACACTGGCTTATCAGTTGCGTAGACCATACCAGCACTGGCAGAAACTCATGCGATGTTCACAAGCAAGTGTCAAGTCAGCGATTGCATAACGCTGACTTATCAATTGTGTAGAGCATACCAGCGCTGGCAGAAACTCACAAGATATTCACAAACAAGTGCACACCAACTGAAACTCACACCAAATTCACCGTTTGACTGCGTGCGCCATGTGTTGACTTCCTGGCATGGTACTGGTGCGACAGACGTGGTGCAGATATGTGGCGACGATAACATGCGATTCAATGATGATGACGTTGCCACCATCCGCTTCAGGCGCTGGGGCACCGCAGAGGGCGAGGGTGAAAACAAAGGCCAGAATTTCGAGGCGGTGTTGAGCGACCCAACCACCAAAATCAAGATGCCTTGTGTGGGTGAGTTTGTTCAGTCGTTTCCAGGTGTAGAGTTTCAAGGGTAGTGCATAGATTGGCACACGTTGGCACACCTCGCTGGTATATAGGTTGGCATATTGGTTTGGGACACAGATCTGAATAGCAGTATGGTACACATTGGTGCACAGATCTGACGTACACTGGGCGCCGAAAGGGCCTGAGCTAGGTCTCATGCATAGAGTGATTGGGTACCCATTGGGTTTTGCATGTTTCAGTTCTATTCTGGTATGCACAAGTTTCAAACTCTCATATTCATAAACTGTTTACTGGAATTAAATTTAGTTAGATAGTTAAGCCAGCTGTGTCAGGATTGTGGTTGAGTGACATTTTCTTCCCATTTTGTGTGAGTTTGTGTTTCATGGTGTCCTTTACTGTATATTCTCTCCTATTTTAACGTCAGTATTTGTTATCTTTGATGTTTTAATTATTGCGTGTTCTATTTTTTTCTCATTTCTCATTTTTGTTTACAGTTTATTCATTGATTAACAGTGTCATTGCCTGCTCTGTGCTGCTTTGTGCTGTTCTTTGCTGTTTCGCTGTTTGTTTATTTATATTGTCATTGCTGCTGCATGCATGCACAGGTGGCCATGTGTATGGCATAGTCCAAGTCGACGACAAGAAAAACGACGATGATGTGGACTATGTGGATGCCACCCCACTGCAGTTTCATTTTCATACACCCAGCGAAAACACCATTGATGGTGGGTGTCTTTGCAACAGTTTCTCTACTGATGCAACAGCCTGTCATCACATATTGTTATCAAATCCTTTGATAACATTTGTCACATAGACTTGACAAAACAATGCCCTTGCGCCTTGGAGGCGTTGTTGCATATTGTAGTTGTTATGTTTCTGATTTGAAAGGATTCTCATAACGATTTCTCAACTGACGCAACAGTCTGCCAATGCAAATTGTTGCTGTGTTGGGGGCATGTTTCTGGCTTAGAAGGATCAAGTACTCAGGGTTTGACTTGGCACCTGGTGACCTGAGTGAGGTCACCAGGTGGCATGTCAAACATGCCATTCGTTGTAGTGTATTGTGTTCTCTCTGTGTATGCATGTGTTCTACACTCTATTCATTCTATATTCTAATGTCTATATTCTATATTCTATATTCTAATATATAGCTGTCCACTCAATGCCATCTATGTTGACCTCACAGAGTTTCCATACGATGCAGATTTTGCAAACAGTGTGTAACTCAGCACACCAGCCAGGCAATGTCGAAATGTAAGGTTTAGAAATCACAAGTTGAAACTGAATAGAGCACTGCCCCCAAGCTGCAGCTACTGGCTGCTGTCTCTGTTGCAGCGCCCTCTCGTAACAGCAACTGTACCCAAAAATTCCCAGTCTGGAATTGCCAGTCTGCTACAGTAAACAGGGATTTGAGATTCCTGTTCACTATGGCAGCCCATTGTGGACCAAACTCTGTAGGCAGCGGCCAACTCCATTCAAACCGCCAAGGAGGATGTGTGCTACTCAGGAAGTACAAGCAGGTGCCAGCTCTGCCAGGCTGTTTGTATCCTCATCGATCACTGGAACATCCTTCCATGCCTTTCACCAGGAGTTGCAGACATGTGGCAAACCACATTTCTGCAAGTCGAATCCCACACATGTTAGCAGCGTCACCTGGGCTGGGCAGTGCAGACTATCTTTAACCCTATCTACATTACCATTCCACCTAACAAAGGTGGCCTGTCAATGAAATATTCTACCACAGCAAGAATATGACTTTTGTCAGTGTTGCCGCATTTGCTTTGTCAGGACATCCGAATCGCTGGCTCCCCACCTCGCACACAACCCTTTCTGTTTGGATTCCAAAACATAGCATCTCACATGTGAGAGCCCAGATGGCTCTGTCCTACAAGAAGTGATGTGTGCCTTGTAACATCTGGCAGCAAAGAAGAAAAACAACTTCAAGGCCTACTGTGCCCTGGGCATCTTAGTTGTTTGCCGATGGCTGGCAC
Organism: Ostreobium quekettii; assembly: GCA_905146915.1. NCBI lineage: Eukaryota > Viridiplantae > Chlorophyta > Ulvophyceae > Bryopsidales > Ostreobiaceae > Ostreobium > Ostreobium quekettii. The sequence goes on along the minus strand of CAJHUC010000742.1, from coordinate 31,007 downwards.
TGCAACCAGAGTCGTTTGCAGCAGCCATCCTGCCCACAAATAGCCTTCAGCAAGTAGCGTTCCACACATCCTCATTGATTGCAATTGCCACAACACGAGCAGATCGCTGCACTTTCATAAATTAGGCTAATCCTGGGTGCTGTTCACAGGCCTCTGGTGTCTGCCAGTGGCCTTTCTGGCAGCTTTGCTCGATGGTGCGATTCCAACTCTACTTGGCAGCAGTGCTGGCAGCAAAATGCTGACTCCCTCCTGCCCCTCCCTCTGCTCAAGAAGTGGTGTCTTTTCAGACAAAGAGTTGTACAAGGAACTACTGTAAACTACTGAGTACGATTCCAACGCTGTCCATTGTCATACACTGTCAACGCATGACCGATTTCTCATTCAATGTAACTGAGAGTTTTGTCGAAATCTTGCACCTTTCCCTGTAGGCAAGCACTTCCCGCTGGAGGTGCACCTGGTGGCATCGATCGATCCGGACGATGCAGATTGTGGCTACGCAGAAGATGGGTCAAAGATATCGTGCCTGGTGGTGTTTGCAACGCTGTTCGACTATGATGAGTTCAAGAACGACTTTGTGGCGCACATCTTTGACGAGGACGTGTCCCTCGGGATCGAGGGCATCGACCAGGAGACATATGGGAATTGGGCGGTCACAGATGTGAATGGGACGACCATCCATGGGGATGCCGTCAAGGTGAGGCAAGCAGGAATTCCGCCTTTTAGAGGCAAATTGAGGCAAAGCAATTTGGAAGGATTGAACAGATGGTTGCAAGTATTGTGCACCGATTGAACTTGCAACAAAGCAGGCAAGGGCCGGAAGGAGCACAGAAATGGGTTCACTGAAGAAGCATGTCCCTGCAGGCACTGTGAAAATATCATAGTGGTCATGGCACATATCTGGAGTGATGCGATAATAGGGAAGTTTCAGCTTGCTGCTGGCCTTCTGTGACCTCGCAATGCTTGGCAAAAGTCGCAGAATTGATGATGACTGGCCTGTATCATGTGGCGACACAGTGTTGCTGTTGTACCTAACTGCACTAAAACATGGGTGAAACAGTGCACGCATCCATTTCATTCACAGATGTGGCTGGCACAATGTGACAAGGCAACACCCACTGGTTGACACCAAAGCGCATGAGATCCCAAGAAGGGTGACCAGAGGATGTGGCTTCCATGAATGCAACATAGCACTTCATTCATTTACAATCATCTCCAGACAGTGTTTTGTATTACCGCTTGTGAACACTGCATCCAAGCAACAGTGGCAGTATGTCATCATATTCGGTGTCGCGAACATTACATTTTGCTTTGGTTCACTCTGCAGGTACAGGGAGATTGTCAATCCCTTAATGGTCATGATGTTACAGCTATACGGTAAATGCATTCAGCCCTAAGAGCAGCATGCACAAACCCATGAGTAGCGCTCAGTGTCCAGAGTGGCATCTGCAGCCTGGAGTGTGTCATATTTGTCCATTTTTGCTTCTGTTATCGAGTAGTTCTTTACACACAAGTTCCTGGACTATATTTGCCAAGAAACCATGACAAGCAGGGCTCTTGCACTATTTATCAGGAACTGGATTCTCTGCACGAGGCTGGCTAGAGCGCATTCCTCAGAACAGGCTTCCCATGGTGTGGCATGTTGCCTCTGGGTTAAGAAGAAATCTCATGTATTTGTGGGTTTCCACATTGCAGAAGCATCTTGGGACACTTAGCCTGTCAGACATGGTACCCAACAGCATGGATTTCTACTACTGGGATGGCAGCCTCACCACCCCACCTTGTGACGAGATCGTCACATGGATCGTCTTCCAGGAAATTCAGGGAGTGACTCCGGACCAGGCGAGTTGTCAGCCCCCATCGTCTGTTCTCCTCCTTTCCTTGTTTTCCTCCTTTCCTTGTTTTCCTCCTTTTTATTCAGTTGACAAGGCATCCGGCTTCTTGCCTTGAGTTAAAGAGAAGTACAATACAACCAGTATCCTATCAGTATTGACATGGTAGCTGGAGTACCAGTATTTGAACTGCATTATTAGCTTCCTGGTCAAGTTTGGCCAGTTGTTGTTGCCAGAGCTGCACATTGGACACATTCTGGCACAACCCCAAGGGCCAACTTGTGGTGCTAAGTACTGGCCCGCCTAAACACCAACTCATGTCGCCAAGTATTGACATTGCAGCACCAAGTACTGGCACATGCACCCGCCTGAACCCGAAGGATGCCTACATTGCAAGTCACAGGACTGGTAGAGAACGCCATTATGGCGATGCCCGCCACAATAAAGCCAATTCACATCAAGTGGTCCATCACAGTGATTGCGCCAGTGTCAAAGCAAGTGTGATGGCATCAATGGGTCAAAATGGCATCGCAGTTTATGTTGCCAAATTTGTTTCCTCTGCTGGCGATGTGCTCTGAGTGGGTCTGCTGGCTGCTGTGGCAAACAGATCCAGCAGCTCACAACGAACTTTGGCGAGAACAACAGGTACTGCCTGTTCCAGAGCGAGGCTGGCGACGTGTGCCAGTGCGTCGGCAACCTGGCCAACAACAGGCCGACAAGGGACCTTGGGACCCGCATCGTGTACAGCTCCATACCGAAGGACTGTGACGACTCGTCGTCATCCGATGACAGCGACTACATGGCCGAAGAGGAGTTCATTGCAAGGACACGGCTGTGAGCAAGGTGAGAGGTGGGGGTGGGGGTGGGCGTGGGTACACACACACTAGTAGAAAACACCATTTTTGTGATGCCAACTGCAATACCATTTTGGCGCTTATTGACGTCACAGCAATGATTGCGATGGTATAAAACAGTCTGCGATGGCATCACAGATGTCAACAATGGTGTTGCAGTTGGCCTTGCAGCACGCTGCTTTCTGTTGGTGACAGAGGGGCACAAAAATGTGTACAGGCGCACAGTTGATGAATTTTTTTTAGATGGATGGTAAAATTTAGTCGGGATTTGTTTGCGGACTGTCTGGTGCGATTCTGATGTGGCAAGAAGTTGAGCAAGACTCATCATTCCTACTGGTGGTGGGTGTCCTGGAGCATGTTGGCATGCGGCACGAATTGTTCCATGCCCAGTCGGGAGTCTGCTGGTGTTCGTGCTTTGGGCATCGGGTGTGGGCATCAAAGTCCTGCACAAATGACGATTGTTGAAACTGTGACGGAATGCTGCCCTTGCAGCCAATAAGCGATATTCTGCATGGACCACATCCGCTTGTGCCTGCTTCTCAAGCATTCTGGCTTTTGCACATGAGGCTGGCCATGTACTTGCCTCATGGAAACTAAAGCCTTTTCAGGCACCGCGCATGTGAAATGTACCACGTTTTACTAGTAGCAACTGCTGAAGTGTATGATTATTGTTAGAAGATATGGCATAAACTTCCTGGGGTCAATACTGCTTTGTTGTTGGTGGCCATCCCATTTCCATTCCAGTGGTCAATTTTATCTCCGATGGATGGGTCTTCCAGCATGAATGGCTTGATCCCTCTTCATTTTGTTATGCACCTATTCAAACATTTTGTGCAAACATATTGAGGTTTGTGCTGCACTCAGGTTGGCAGTTGAATGTTCAATTGATTGTACCACTCGTGTCTCGCTGATTGCATTCCCGAGGGCATTCATGTCACGATCACCTGTCATTGTGTTTTTCTTGACATTTGAACTATGTCTGTTTTGTGCTGTACTTGTCCAATTGGGACTTTGCTGTCCCGCTGCCAATGCCATCAAGCACTAGCAGGTACCAAGCAATGTTCGTTTAAGAGACACAATCCTAGATCTGCTCCTGTTCCATGCTCTGGTGCTCTGCCTGACAACTTGAACTTGCCAAAAAGCAGCCATTGCTTGCCCACTTCTTGCTGATTGCCATGTTCTGCAAACTGTGGGAGAGACTGCATTATCACCATTGTTTCGGAATTGTGATGCTTGAGGGTGCAATTGGTCGCACGCTTGCGCCTACTTGCTGTGACCACCATGTCGCTGTCCACATTTGGACAGTGTACAACAGCTGTACATATGCTGCACAAGTGAGCTGAAGTGCTTACACCCATTCACGTGTTCATTGTGTCGTGTGTGTGTGTGGGATTGGTGGGGGTGGGGGTGGGGGTGGGGGGGGGGGGGCGTGATCTGTCACATTGTCGAGAATGTCCATGAAAGATGTCAAACTTTCGCTAACGACATCGTTGGAGGTCGCGGCTTCACGAACGTGGTCACACTTGTGGCCATTGCTGTGCAGGCCGGGCCTTGAGGCCAGTTCTTTCCCACGTCACCTGAGTTTCAAAACAGGGCAGCCAACGGCTGCTGACGTGCCTGTATGCCTGCAGATCGAGTTGAGGACTCGCTCCAGGCGAGTTTCTGAGCTGCTTCCTTCGTGCTTCCCGGCGGTTTCCTGGCCGCCTTTCATGGGCTTCACTGCATCTTCGGGCCTCCACGCCCGTTGCTGGAAAAGGATCGCCAGACAGTGCACAGTGCTGACGCCGCACTTTTTGGCGTCTTCCACGGGCTCAGCGAGCTTGAACGCAGTACATTATGAATGGCCGACTGTTTGCGTGTCTTATGTACTGGAACGCAAGAGCCCGGAGGCTGGGCGACAGATGGTTGATTTTCACCACGAATGAAGTGTGCGGAACTGGGTGCCTTTCAAAGCGGCCCATCCAACGAATGACGAGTTTGACCGATCAGCTGACTTCGCCCGAGAACCTGTAGACCGCCGTGTGGCCAAGTGGCCGTGGCGGTCGTGGCGTGGCTGGCGCAAGGGCAGACATGAATGTGTGAATTTTGCTGCAAGGCTGTGTGTGGGTTGGGGGGGTTGCAAACTGTACTGGAAGTGATTGCAAGGGGCTTGTTGTATTGTATTTTTATACGCTTTCTAGCGCGGTGGACGCAGAAATTGGGGCGTTCGAAGATGACTAAAAATGAATGCCATCAGCGGCCATGGCGCAGCAGCGGTCCAATTTTCAGAACATTAGTCATCTTCGAACGCCGTGGCAAAGCCCGCGCGGGCCGCCAACAGAAAGCGATATTTTGCAATGCCAACCGCGATGTCATCGTTGACGCCGACGGCGCCATCGTAGACACCTTTATGCCATGACAGTCGTTGCTATGGCGTCAGCTATTTCCAGAATGCTGTTGCAGCTGGCATCGTGAACACGGTCTTTTTTCTAATAGTGCGCGATGCATGTATCGGTGAAATCAAATTGTTGGTCTTTTGGCCATCGCGCTGCCACGGACGAAAGTGTGGCAATGAAAGCAGCGACCCGCATCGAATCAGGTCCAGGATCACCATCGCACATCCTTTGCCGCGACGCTGCAGAGGCACCCGGGGCCTGCACCGAGTTCCTTTAGCTCTGTTGGACCGTCCTCCACGCGGATTCCAACGACCGCCGGGGCGAGCAACCCGCCCTGACTCTGCAGGAAAGGCATCCCCTGCAGTGCTTCGTTGAACCCAAACGAAACGAACAAAGCAGTTCACAACAGAAGGACGGTGACCTGAAGCAAGCACCTTCACGGCACGTTCTTCTGAAACGAGCGCCACCACAAAAATGGTCCATGGCGCTGGGGTGTCGCACGAACAGTTGGGTCCCCACAATGGTCCAAGGACATCTCCCTTTGAAAGTGCGCGCATCTGCATGTTCCTTCCCTTTGTGCAACAAACCCCGCCACACTTCACTTTCAGCACAGCAGCGTCACGCTCGCTCACCCAACCCCGCCCTGCACTCTAATGGGCCATACCGGGAGCCATTGCCGCAGGGCAGCTGGGGTCTTGAGGTGTTTCATGACCGCACACGTTTTGGAGCCTCCACCGGCGATCCTCATCAACACATGCGGTTCGAAAGTGGCGGAACTGTGGCGCATGCCACCAGAGGGTTTGATGGCGCCCGCCAGGGCCAGAAAGTTCTGCCATATGAGTTTGCTGATATACAGTGCCCGCGAGCACAAAACTAATTTCGGCAGGAGCAAATTTCCAAACTGTTTCAATCCCTTTTGCTGCGCCGACTCCACCGATATTTCGCCATCAGCACTTCCATCTTCCAGCCCGACACCAGCCTTTCGAACTGTCTGGGCAACTTGGCAGGATTCAACACTCTCCACTTGTTTTTGTGAGATATTCGCGAACGTGATTTTGAGCTACCAATGCAGCTGCACAGTGTATGTTCGCAGCGACTGCATACAGGCAGGGGTAAACCGTGGCAATGTCTAGCCGCATCTGTTCCTGCGCTGCCACTTTTTCCCTGCAGTACGCCCTTCGGGCATACTGTCGACCATGCAGTGATACTTCTATTCTTGTTGTTCAAGAATCCACTCGCGCACAAAAGAGCATCTGTAGATGAGCTGCGTGAAAATAGCCGAGTGGCCAGGCCAGACGCCCCGGGTAATCTAAAAGCCAACCACATATTCCTGAGCTCAGTTGTTCATTAAGTGCCCAAAGCAGTTGCCATTGCAGGGTTCATCTAGCTTTGGAGACTGTGTTCACAATGGGTACCGCTGTGCTCACACACATGTCTATTTTCTTTTATTGGCATTTTCATTTCCGGTACTTAATGAGGCTCGCTGCTTGGAGCAACACCGCATCAGTTAAGTGCAACATAACTTCGTCAGTGTGCCAAGCGGTGCAATGAGCAGTTGCACCACTGGGGGCGCCAACTCGTGCCAAAGTTAAATGAGAACATGGAGGAACATTATGGGCGTTGCCATGTCGCCTGCGTTTGGGACTTTTCCTCAGGGAAAAGTCTTTAAGGGTCACTAAAAGTACTTTCCGTGTCTTCCAGTTACTGTTCGATCAATTTTCGGCAAAGTGTTCCTAACACAGAACACGCCTTGATCACATCTAGCATAGGGTGGCAGATGATGCACTGTTACGAACACGACATACGACCTCAGTATAACGATGCACCCCGATGTTGGATTTGCTGCATGTATGACACGTTGGTTGCTGCGAGTACGACATGACGTTGATGGGACCAGCGGACGCACTTCAGCACAGCACGTTCTAGAGGCGCGCCCATGGTGTACATAAGTTGGCGGATTGCAGGGCTGCGGAGAAAACAGCGGGCAGATGCAAGTCACTAGATTTTCCAACCGAAACAGAATTTCTCTGGACTGTTGTCAACAGCTGCTTGATGGGACCCTGCTGCAATACAGTTGAAAACCTCTAGATGTGCTATCCGTCGTTGGTGCAGCCGGCTGCTGGGGATCTTTGACGACATGTCTCTCTGTACAGAGAGCAAATGACGTGCATTTCATTGCGCTGCTCATCAAGAGGGAGGGGAGGGGAATGGGTGGGGGGGCTATATGTCATCCTTGCTCCCTTGCAAGGATCCTACGTGAAATGTTGTTCCTGGATTCTCAGTGTCGACGTTATGCTTTTCGATTCACCAGCAAGATATCTAAGGCATGCAGAAGGAGCGCGCAGCCCTGGCCACACAGATCACAGGCAGCGATCATGTCTCTGGAGTTTGGGAAGGTTCGAGCTGCCACGTTCGGCCACTGGTGTCGAGACTGGGACTAACAAAGCCAGTTGCATGCGGGGCATGCGCAATGCATATTTCGGACACACATAACGGTGTCATTCATTCGACGCGGCACCGTCATTCAATGCGGCTGCAGGATACATCCATTACACAAATGGAGGCGATGTACATGAGATCACCACTATGCGCTCCACTATCGAGCATCCAACACACGCCCACGAGGATGTACTCTGATAGGAATTCAGGCTCAGTGAGCTACTCAACAACCCAAAGGTGCTGAGTATCGCGCTATTGGCCTCCTCATTGCCATTGCCGCCAAAACACATGCCATAGAGTGGCAACGCTACTTAATACCACACTTCTGAAACATGTACTGTCATTCCCCTGCAGTATGGCCGACTCTGAAAGTGGACGGTGCAGTTCCTTGGCCAGCGACCTTTGCGGCGTAAATTGAGTTGAGATATCATTGGTTGCCTCAACAGATGAGTTTGGTGGCCATCCTTACGACGAAGGTGTGTTGTTGAGCAGGCGACGATGAACGCGCATGAACATGCTGAAGCTAGCCGCTGCTGTCAACCTGCGGTCAATGTGCTGTGCTAAACGTCTTCAACCTATTTTGGGGCATTGGAAATCAACAAAAAGCACCGTTTACGCATGTAGAGACCCTTACAGCGAGTGTGCCTACTACAAATTTTGCATGTTTTGCCTCTTATGCCTATTCAAACAGGCACACCTTGCTCGCAATATTGTCTGTAGTACAGCTCACATTGCAGTTGTCCGGGGAGTCGCTGGGGAATGCTGAACAAGCTTTACTTTCCTGCGAGGGCTGCATAGCGGCGTTCAGAGTCACAAGTGGGGATGCAATCACATGCACAAATTTCACTGCACTGGAATCGTACCATTTCGATTTGCGTAACAGTGCTGGCATTGATCTAGCGGGTGCCGACAGTGCATAGCCCCGGTGTATCCGAAGGTGGTGCCCCGGACCGACGTTTGCCGCCCACGACACGTCTCCCTTTCCTAAGGCCGAAAAGACCACGAAATTGGCATGATATTGTTGACTTCTTCAGTGGCAATCAGGTGTGTCGACTTGGGGTCCACTCCCCGAGGACACAGCCTTTGTCCTCGACGGCCAAAATCACAGAACGGACCCAACGCCATTGTGCTTCCGCGCAGTGCATGGATGTGTTGGCATGCGCCAACGCACTCGGAGTCCACGGTGCCCCTTCTGCCCCTTCAGCCTCGAAAATCGAGAAGCAAACTCCGCGTTGTCCACTTTCTCGATTGCAAATTGCCGGAAAGAATGCGTGGATGCGGTCATGAAACGCGTGATCATGTGCAAAATTCGACGCCACCCCACAGGCACTACACCTCTTGAATACCCACCGCCACCGTCAGCCACGCGCTGGCCACGGAACAAACTGTCCCAAGCCGGGACCTGCGTGATGCCCAATCCCGATTGACAACAGCGGCACCCCGGCCCTCCGGCCTTCACGCAGCATATTTCGGAACCCCACTCGCCCCACAGTCGCCAGGACATAGCAAGTTCTCTCCGGGGCTGTCCGCTGTGGGCCCTCTGCCCAGCCGTCCCAGAGGTAAGGCCGAGAGCTGTTATCACCATGTGGTGCCCCACGCCTGTAACGAAGAACAGCAGGCGGGCCAGCGGGGAATGACCCTCGTGGAAATTTGGAGATGGCGCTCTCGCACACGCATTACCCCACCGAGCGTTGGCTTGCGATGGATACCACTCGAGGGGCAGCTCGAAGACCTTGGTCCGAAATTTCAGGCCACCCCCCTGACCCACGGAACCGTGGTGCGGACGCCGGTGGGCCAAAACCCAGCTGGGACGTTCCTCCGGCTTGGGGGGCCAACAGCGGCGACCTAAGGCCCAAACAACCTTGCGCCCTTTGGAATCCGTGGTAGCTGGGTCGAGTTTGGGCTTTGTGTTTGTGTGCGTGGTGTGGGGTGTCGGCGGGGAGGGCGGGGTGGTGGTGGGGCGAGGGAAGTACACGTTTATCGACAGGTCAAACAAGGGTGTCAGTAAGGCATGGTCAGTGTCCCCGGGTCAAACTAAGGGAGCAAGGCTTGGGCGCCCGCCCCCACCCAGCGTTTCACGCCGCAGGGAGGGGCGGAAGGGGGAGAGGGGGTAAGAGGGCAGGCAAGCTAGTCAACGGGAGTCTGGCGCGCTTTGGCAACCGCCAGTGTCGCGAAAGGGCGGGGATTATCCCGTCGAGAGCCACCAGAGGCGCTACTGGTGCCGGGTTTTCGTACGTTGGCCCGCTCCGCGACTTTCCTGTGCGCATCCGTGGGGGGCGTCGAACCAAGGGAATCGTTTCATGCCTGCCGGCGAGACCGCCTCGGGGTAGAGGTGTCCCTTCTACGCCTTTCTGCCCTTTCGCGCCGTTCGACTGCTTGCAGTGATGCGAGGCTCTGCTCATCGCACCCATGCCAGGCGTCGACTCAAGGGAATCTTTCTTGTGCACGCCAAACGGCCAAAAGGCGCGGAGGTGTCCATTCTGCTCTGGCCCTGGCTTACCTCTTGTGTGTGTGCCGGCGTAGACTCGTAACGGCGAGCGGACGCGGTCCAAAGAGGGTTCTCTGCAGTCGCTCCTAGCACTCCCACAACGACAGTCGCAAGGCGAGCTACCCGCTGGTTTGGTGAGTACGACGCAACTGGGAGTGGCCATGTGTGTGCCGTGTGTGCGTGTGTGCGGTGTGCCGTGTGTGCGGGTGGCGTGGAGTATCCCCGACGTTTCTGCCAGGTCCTGTGGGCCGTGCAGAATGCGCACAACAATCCTCGAGCGAGGAATGTTCCGCGACAGACGCCGCGGTAGCCCCCCTCGTCCGGCCGCGCCGTAGCATCGAGCTCCCTCCGCTTTGGAGGCGTCCTTCGACTTTGGCGACGGCCTCCGGGTTGTGTGAGCGGAGACCGGGTGCTTAGTGAGTCTGTCCCGCCCAGATGCTGTCGTGAAAACTGCCCTCCAATCGCAAGGCTTTTGCCCCCTGAGCCCACGTGATGGGGCGCCGGCCATCCTGGGCTGCCAAATGCCGTGCCACGCCGAAGGCCCTCGTTTCTGGCCTTTGGCAGCGGCGTTTTGGTCCCCCGCGGAAAGGGGATGTTCGCCGGGAAAGGGTTTAGCTTGGGACGCGGGCCTGCCAAAGGGCGCGGCCCGTCTGTGAAGTTCACAGTGACTGCGGCAGCGCCCGCCGCCGGGCGCCCACCGTCAGCCCAAGGGAACTCGCGCAAAATTAGTTCCGCGCCGGGACACAGCTGAAACAACTCAGGAGGCTCTTGCGGGACTGGGATGCTGTGCCGGACAATGGGGGAACCCGAGGACAACCACGAAATGAGCACTGTAATCCGCTGCATGCTTGAGATCCCGATTATCCGGTGAATCGGCTCACGGAATCCCCCTGTGGAAGAGGCTCACCCGTCATGCGGCAGCACCACCCACCGGCCGGCTTTCCCCCGCCAGCGCCAAGACCGCGCCCTACGGACCGCTTCTTCGATGCAACCACGCCCGCCGGCGCCCGCGATGGGCAAAGGCGCCGCTTTGCCTTTCGCGGGCGAATTTAAACAAAGGAATTAAGGGCGGCCGCGTGGGAGCCCAGCGCCGAGGGCCAGCGTAGCGGCGAGCATTTCAGCGCGGCTGTCACCCGAAACAGCGATCGGCGCGCCGCGGGACGCTGTTTTGATGCAAACGCGCCTCCCGGCCGCGTAACGTGCAAGAGCGCGCTTTGTCTCGTGAAGGAAAATTTTGACAAAGGCATGTAGCGCGGCCCAAGCAACTTGACGGAGGCCAGCGGGGGGTTCTTCGAGCGCAGATGTCGGGCGAAAAGAGCAATCGGGGCGGAAAGGCCTCCGGACTGGGTGAAAGCCTTGGGAACACTAGCGGGTTTGAATGGTGGCACCGTTCGACCGCTTGACCGCGGGTTTGACGTTCGCGTGAGGTTGCGCCGCGCGAGGCTGCTCGTCACACGGTCCCCCCGAAAAGGAGCTTGAGCTCCTTGTGGGGGCTGCGCGCCGGCTTTGGCAATGCTGCGCCTCCCCAAGCCCCCCAGCCTCCGCAGGTGCGTCGGGTTCCTCCGGGCGCGGCCAAAATCTGGCTCCAGCACTGCGCGGCACGTCCCTCCGAAAGCGGCAGAAGCGTCGCTCCCCGCAGCGCTGCGAGGTGCTCGGGCGCCAAACAGGCCACACGCCAAGCGCAGCCACCCCGAAGATTGCGCAACGTGGGGCCCTGCGGAAATCGCACGCCACAGGCCGGTGATAGCGGGGCCCGAGATTCGGATCTGAATTCTGTCCTCCGCGCCCCGCCGCACGCGCATATGTGCGCAGCCTCGCGCACGAGGCACCCCACCGCGGCAGAAAACAGCTCATGTGTCCCGGCTGGCTGTCACCCAGACAGCCAGCCCATCCGCGCCGTCTAACCCACCCCTGTGTGGCTACCGACCCCATCTTCCACTCGACCTTGATTCCCAGTGAAAAGCAACGACCTCGCCTCCGCCATCTTTCTCCTCACTCGCACCTGTCGTCTCCGCATGCCGAGAATCCCACTTGCGGCCCTCCGTGCCACCCCCGCCTCCCTAGCGTGAGTCTCGAAGTCGACCGCCAATTGAGCGCCGCTGGTCACGAAAGCGGGGCGCCATTACACACCCTTTATGCGCAGAAGGGTTGCCTAACCCAGCGGTGCAATCCGAACAACGTCACTCAACAACTGGTGGCGCCACCGCTGGCTGCACCCCGTACGTACCGGAGGCCAGCCCACTGACCGGGGAGTACAGGCTGGCCTGTGGCTGGCGATTCGGGGCCGGTCATAACCACGAGGTTTGATGCGGTGTGCATACACGTGGTTGCGGAGCAAGGATGCAGCGTCGGGAATCTGGGTACCTCCTTCGGCCATCAGATGCCCCTGAAAGGGGCGGGCTGTCAATCAAGAGCCCATGGCCGTCAGGGATCGGGGCAGTCCGGAAGGACCCCGTCTGGTCCTTCGCCCCTTCAAACCCTTGATTGGTTGCCAATCTGTATGATCGTGTGGTGCCGCAACGCTCATTTGTTCCATTCGTATTATTATCAGCACCCGTCCGTTGAGGCCTTTCTGGGTATTTGTCACAGCGGCGCAGCCTGCGGGCAGGGGAAGGCTGTGGCGTTAGTGTGAGCCGAAGAGGTCGCCCAATGTACTTGGCAGCTTCGCTTCGGCCGTTAATGAGACTAAGGCAGTTGAAGCATTGCCGGCGAGGGACCCATGGGCATGCACTGGGACTGTGCCAGGCATTCAGGTGTTTATAGGCGGCAGAACGTGTTGCTGGCAGCTGGCTCAAAGAAACTCGTTGCCCCCTCATCGTCCACAGTCAAGCCTTGGCTCTCATTGAAAGTGCGTCCAGAGTGCGCACACCCCTCGACACGCCTTTAAGCCCTGTTTTCAGCCGGAGTCATGCCCGCCTGCTCCCTCACGCTCGTCGATTGGAATTATCACCTTCCCCAAGGTTCCGGGAGCGACTGCTTTAAGTTGGCGAGGTCAAAGGCTTTGTATCGCGCGGCTTTGAGAGCATCCTTGGAGCTGCATATTATGCATGTCCTAAGAGTACCTGGATGGTGGTGAACCCTTGTCCAGGGTGCCATTGAAATGTCATGCAAGTCCCGAAAGGGGCGACCGCCTGGTCTTTCCACTGGTCGCTGGGGCGGCCATTGTTGGACAGTGGATGGAAAACTTGGGGGCGCGTACGAATGTGCATCCATTTAGCGTGAAATTTATTCCGGAACCTCCTTATTGTCTCGGTGTTTCCTGCTTCCCCAAGCTGACAGATCATCTTGCTGACGCGAGCAGCGCAAGTGCTGGTGTTTGACCGACCCTCCGGGGTGGTATACACATCGCAGCTTCGAGGTGGGAGTCATATTTTGGGACCCTGAGTGCGCTGAGATAGCGATTGTCATGATCACATTTCCTGTGACACAGGGGTCATGATCAAGAACTGGACGGTCCCTGGCGTACTGGCGATGGGACTGTTGCTTTCCATTCTGGGGGGAATCGCGTTCTCGACGCTTGCCGGCCCATCCGGCATCCCGTCTTTTGAAGGTAAATTCAAAAGGAGATTTGGAATGCGAAAGGGATCGTTTGGGGCAGCATGCCGCAACTGGTTCTCAATACATATGTGACAACAACGGACATCGATCTTTTTTCATTTTTCATGTAGACATGCGTTCTTTATTTGCATTAGCTTAGTTTTATGGTTTACTAGCTTCAAATTTCTTGCAAATGTAGAAATAACATAGTCGCAATAAGAACAAGACCGTGCTGTGGATTTAGCTTTGGTTGATCTGTCCACGGGATCGATTCCGCAGGATGTTATGCAGCAAATACGTCATTCAAGAACACCACTGATGCAAGCGCTGAGGACCTGGATCACAAGGTACGAGAATGTGATATCGCTATAGGCGATTGGCATCGATGCCAGCCGACTGAGGCTTTAACTAGAGATTTACCCTGGCACACAGGCGTATTAAATTGTCCAAAATATCGACTTTTGACAAAATTGGGTGCAATCAATAATGGTTGTCCTTGATGAATTTTTTGCTGTATATGGGGGACGGGTGGGTCTCCAAATTTGCTCTTCCTTGCAGTTGACAATAGCCATCTTGGAATATTTTAAATGCGTGCGTTCTTGCTTACATAATGGCAACGGATCTATTTGCTAGACACAGGTGCACACAACTTAAATGTGTTCCCGTTCTAAACAGTGTGTTTCCCTCTTTCCACTGTGCACTACATTCAGCCGCAGTGAAGCATACAATAGTTGGCATACGAACATTGGCACATTCAACAGCTCAGATGGGTGCCGGCGCATCCAACAACAGCAGCAGCAAGAATGTCGCCCCAGTTGCTGCACACTCCTTTCCAACAATGTTTGTGCTACACACTAGTGGCGCAGCGTGATTGCGCCGCCGTGCCTATTTGTTTCGTATCTCATCCCCGTTGTCTGTCGTTGGGTTGCAAGGTGGGATGGCCCATGCAATCAGCAGAAAGATACCCCTATCTGGTCCGTCTGCAAACTGGGGCACACGCAGGATTCTGCACCGGAGTTGTCATCCACAAGCAGCTCGTCCTGACCACGGCGAGTTGCATTGACTTGGCGGGACCGTATCCCAACGTCGTGCTTGGCTACCCTGGCTGGAGTGGAGGGTGGGCGCCTGGAATACAGGTGCATTGGCTAACGGATACTGCATATGCAGTGGGAGGTGCTGTAGGAACATGCATGTTCCTACATTCAAAACAGGATCAAATTGCTTGTGAATTTGCTTTAATGCAAATTTTTGGTGATTGGGCAGGAACTGCGTGCCGAGTGGGCAAGCATGCACCCCGGATGGAAGGGCTCGGCTGCTGGCTGCTGCAACGCCGCCATTGTGAAGCTGCCCAAACGCGTGAATGTGACGGCTCCCACCCTCGCCGGTGAAAATTTCGCTGTTTACAGAGGTCTAATTTTGGAAGGGATCAACCCAGCGGATGTGCCGAAGCTCTCCCGATGGAAGGCAGTGCAGTCCAGCATTTGCCAGGGACCTGGACATAGTCAAGAGGGATCCTTTTGCCTCGTGCCAGAATCGGCGCAATCCAATGCTGGTAAGCAAGAGGCACTGACCTGAGAAGATGGGCACACGGTGCGAATATGCCCTGAGCATAGAAAAAGGACTGCGCATTCTCTCCGCGTCCAGTTCGCGCGACGATGTTGGTCTGCCGTCTCATTTTGCTACTTGCGGATGAGCGCAAATGAGATAATTCTTGCGCATGCGTCAGCCGTTCGATCAAAATTTCACTGTGCGCCACTCCGTCGGCTTTGACATCCATGAATTCAACACGTCAATCTAACGGTGATTTTTACTGTGCATTTTTCAGCCCCTTGCTCAACGGTTCTCTTTCCTGTGTGCGAGTGCTGGATCTCTGAAGGGAGAAGGGGAGGTGGGGGGGGGTGGGGTGGGGGGTGAAAAAGTTAGCACTTTTTAGACCTGCACTAGTGGAAATATTTCTCCGCGTTATGTCCATATGTTGTGCATCTGATCTAGGTGTGATGGCAATGATTCTGGACAACTATTCAATGGGAAATGGCACGGCGAGAGGCCTGCCTGGACTGGACCTCTTCGTTGGCCTCTGCATTCCGACCAACTCCACGTTTGAAAGTGAAAGTGTCATTCCGGGCTCAGCGCAGGACCGCGCGGTCGACTGTGCGAGCATCAGTGGCATCAGAAAATGGATCGAGCAGCACAAATCCCAAGTGTGAAGAGGTGCGTCTCACAGAAGCTGCAAATTGAAATGTGCGCGATCGACATTCATGACTCCATTCTTCAGTCTGTGTGCGAAAAATGTGTGGAAAGTAGGACCTGGATTGCTTTCGATTACCCGGTACATCAATACCATTGCACGTTTTATTTGAAGTAACGAACAACATGCGCTGTTGTTCATCGAATCGAAATGCGCGATGTGTCAACATAACCTTGGTGCTCACCACAGCTTTCTGCGAATCAGTAAGTAGACGCGAATTTGTAGCGCCTTTCAGCATCGCTTCCTTGTCTTATATCACTAGTCATTAAAGCAAATAAAGTCCCAGATCCTGATGCATCATTTCTTGAGCACTGGACAACGGTATCCGAACTGCTATCTTCGATATGCTGCTGAACGTCAATGTCTGCCTTCCTTCCGTAGAGTGGCTGGCAGTTGCCGCGAATCCGTTCCAGCACGTGGCAGCAGCTGTCGTGGGTGCATTGTCACTGCTGACGAGGCGGTGGCGGTACCAGTAGATGGAGGCCCACACGGTTCTTGTTCATCTTCAGCCCAGTGGAGTGATTCGGAATAGAGCGACATGTCGGCCAACGCCTCGCCGCACATGTTGAGAATGAGTTACTTCGTCCAGGCCGCTGGTCGAGGCACGTGGAGAGCCATCACTTGACACAGTGTGGTTGCCATGTGTTCCCAGCAACGCGTGTTGACTACAACGAGCTCTACTTACTTTAATGGATCATCACTCCAACGGAAGCTTTGCTTGGATTGGTGCCTTGCCCTCAATATGGGAAAGTCAATTTGATGAGAACACAGAAGATGCGATCGGTGTTCTTCACCAGAATCTGTGGCAGCCGTTGTCGCGGGGCAAGTGTGCGTGAAACGTGGACGGCTGAGTCCCGATTTCTGGGCATGGATGTATGAGGCCCTCTACCTCGTCTCCCAGAGTATCGTATGCGGAATGGCCGAACGGTGGGCTTCTGGCCTGGAGGGTGTCGTATCGGAGATGGATTTCTCTCCCTTGGGGGCCTGGGGAATAAACTGTTGAGGAAGAGGATTACAGGATTTGATGGATGTCTATTTCGTGCGGGTCACGAAATCTCGAAAGTGAAATTGAAGCGAGGCCAATCAGATTGAACATTTCCCAAGCTGGAAGGGGAGGGGGGATGCCCCCCAAGCCTGTGGAGGACGGGGGATGGGTGGGGGTAAGGGACACTTTGGAACCAATGTGTATCCTCATACTGCGGCCTCTTTGTGAGGCGAGGATATGAGCGCCGATGTCTCCATCTCTGAGTGAATAGTGAGCAGCCGTGTATTAAGCGATATCGTCTCCACTTTCAGGGGCGACGTGAACGCGGAGTTGGGACCGGCTTGAGAAGCGGGGAGCTCGCAATATTTCACGCGACAAAGTTGAAGATGAACATTTGGTTCAGCAAGTTTTATGTGTTGTTGCCGGTGCTGGAGATGACGGAAAGCTGATCAGTGTACGCAACTTTCATCGTGTAAACTGGCTGTTCCAGAGAGCTGCGAAAACGTAAAATAGACGCAAAATTAGCCCCTTTCGCAAATTCACCTTTTTGCGCGCAAAAATGCAAACGCAGAACCTAAACGTGTTGTATACGCAAAAACCTTAACATAACGTAAGCGCAGAAACCAAGCCTATTTAACCAAATGCAGACCGAAGCCCACGTCCCAATACAGGCAATCCGCACTGCATACAGTACAAGCAGCTCCAAATCTGCCGGGGCGTTCTTCCGCAAATTCTCATGTGCGAGCCAAAACTTCGCATTGAAGCGAAGCCTGCCAACCAGGAAAATGGGAAGCAGGTAAAATATGTTATGAACATGATCGACAATGCGAAGGGGCATTCTGTGGGGCCGTCTGAACCACGCGACAGATCTGGGGCAAGCAGCAGCTGCCGCTACCAGCGGAAAATCGCATGTCCATTCCGGAGCATCCTTTTAGTTCTGCAAGATCAAGGAAAACGGTCGATGGCGGCTCACAGCAACACAGGGGTAGTCGAGTAAGTGGGGCTCACGGTCGTCACCCAGGTTTCGCAAAGGTGTGGAATCCAAATGAGCGTTAGATCCGGAAGATGTATGGGAAGGGGATATAAAAGTTGATCGGTCCATCATCCCCACTTATCAAGGATGTCAGATTTCGTCGCAGAGGCCATGATATTACAGAGTTGAGAGAGACAGATATCATGGCTTTGGGGTGAGTTGAGAGGTGTGATGGCATGGCTTCTGGGAGATTTGGGAATGGAATGGATACGACATTGGCAAACGATTGCCAAATGGCCCATTCCGGGAATGAACATTTTTTTGGTATATACGGGATTCAGATGTGGCTTGGAATACATGGGAAGGCCCATGGGATACAAGTTCTGTTTAATTGGCTTCAACTGGGGCCCATACTTTCTTCAACCCAATCTTCGATGCTGCGGGATGGCGAGAGGACGCTCTGGGCGTTCTTCCCAAGAGCAAGCGTCGGCTGTGTGCATGGATAAGATGATGCGGCTCTCCTGTAATGGGCAGTATCACAGACTGTCATATGGTTATGTGGTGCATACTACTGTGTGATTCATTTGATTCAAATGTGCATTACTAGGCAGGCTGATATCCACAGCCTTTTTGCCTGCAAACAGAACATCTCGCTTGTGAGGATCCACTCCAGCACACGATTTGGTGCCTTGTTGCACGTATCACAGCCTTTACGTCAACATCCTTCAATTTCAAGCAACGAGACAGCAATAGCCTCTTATCTCTGTTGCAAATACCTGTGCTGATAAGAACAGATCCGCCAGACCACTGTGGAGAAGCTTGCTGTCGCTTCTGCGGAACACTGACAGCAACACCCGGGCACTATGGACGTGTGCTCCTCAGGGCAAACCTCTATAGACACATCTTCAGTGATACCAATTCACACCCAAGAACTCCGGTTGTGGTAAGAATGCTACAGCTCTGCCACCCAAAGCAGATGAGGCAGTTACCGGGTACACAGTAGGATTCGTGGAATTGGCAAACAATCCTGCACAGCTTGAGCTTACGCTCAGTCTGTAGGGGGAAAAAAATCACAGCATACAAGCTGCCAAGGAGAGCCGGAACGCAGCACCAACGTCGTGTATTGTTCTGTGTATGCGTTTCTGACGTGCGCCTTGTGAGCAAGTTCTTCCGGCCACTCGGCACTTTTCAACCTGAGCGCAGCTACAGGTAGGGCCGCTTCCAGATTTCGGAGGAACTGGCGCCAGTTAATAAAGCTAAAGCAGGGGCTCCGCCAGATCTTGACCCATTTGCATTCAGCAGGAATGGGACTGAAAGGAACCCTATCACCGGTCCTACTCCTTCCTTTGCCAACACGCTTGGGGACCAATTTTCAGGTACGAGCCTGTTGACTACTTTTTTTGTATCCCGTCGCTGCTTGTTCCCATTTATGTTCCGACCCGTTTCTTTCTTTTATGCCTAAACTTTCAGAGTTCTTTCCATTGTCCCCTCCTTGGCAGGAACGGGACACGAAGCGGAATGTTGTCGCTGGCTCGGCAACTGGACATGGGTAGCGATTCAACACAAGGGACGTTAGGTGACCAAAGGAAATGGAACACGCGCCCTTGGAACCCAAGGCGCTGCTGAAATGCTACAAAACATTTCACGGAACACCGCAGCGACAGTGGGTGAATCACATTCGACATACGAGTATTACACCTTGTAGGCAAAAAGAGGGAAATGAAGTGACGAAGTTCCTGAGCCTGAGGCACACTGGAAGCTTATGGGTGAATGTTGAACGTTGAAGGTTTATAGCTTTAGGATGTCGTTTATCTGACAATTTCTATCGTGGTAGATAGAACACATCTTAAAGTTTTTTTACAGAAATTTCGTAGGAGAAGCGATTAGGCTGAAGGTTTCGGGTGTGGTGAGGACAATCTGCAAATCATATCCTGCATTGGCTCATGTGACCAGCCATTCACCTGAAAATAATCTCCAAAAGTAGGATGAGGAATGTCTAAAATGTTGAAATGGCGTTTGCCACATTTTGATAGACTCGCGGTGGGGCCTGTCCATGGATCCTTGAGCTGAGGCATTTCGTTACTTGATTCTCTGCACAAGGCTAGTAAGGAGTCCTTCCAAGGGCGATATGCCCATCACATGATGTGTTTGACAGCCTCAGGCTGCACCGCGCTGCAGAAAGCCACAGCAATGAATACCCTGGCAGATCTTCGGACCAGCAGCATAGGTTTTCACTGCTGGAACCAGCACTAGTTCTAGGGCTCCCCTCAAGGCCGGGGGTCTCCGATGAACTGTCCCCCACATCACCATCAATGTCTATGTTTGACACAGGATCCTGAAACTCTTCCTGATTGGTCATGATTGGCAATGAACTGTAGGTGTTTACAGGAGGTAATCTTCCATGCTCTACAACGTGCTAATGATAGAACAAGGTCGATTCTCCTGGTAATATGTGACAACAAGCTCCATCTCCAGGAACTTATAGGATAGCGAAATCAATTTTCCAAGACATGGTCCAGAGTTGATGGAAATCCGATTTCATAAATATTCGATTCAATGCACACAAACTCTGAGCCGTATTTCACTGAATTCTCACAAAATCTGACCTGCTGCAATTTGGGGTGTGCGAAGAATGGCAGAAATGACGATTTATCTCCAATTAACCATCGCTGATGACATTTGACCATTCGAATTCAGTGCGGAGTAACAGCTGACCCGTATTCACTCGAAAATACACAGAATACATGCGAAATTCCCAAAATTCAACGGTTTCAAACTTTCTGGGCAATTCCGATGCAATTACTGGTATCCATCGGGTTCTCCCACATGCAGGTGAGCCAGCCGCCGCCAGGTCAGCATTGCCATTGAACGGTCAATTGCCGCTACCGGCCAGGGTCGCAGGACGAGCTCGAAAGTCGTCCTCCCGCGACAAATATAGACAGATAGATAGATGGATAGATAGATAGATAGACAGACAGACAGACAGACAGACAGACAGACAGACAGACAGACAGACAGACAGACAGACAGACAGACAGACAGACAGACACAGACAGACAGACAGACAGACAGACAGACAGACAGACAGACAGACAGATGGTGATATATATATATATATATGTATGTATATATATATATATATATGCATGCATATATATGGGTATATGTATATATATATATATATGTATTTTTTTTAATTCCAATGTATTACATCAAAAGATAAACAAAGGATCTCCCCCACAAAGCGTAAAGTATGCAAGATCCTTTTCCAGCAGAAGCCGATGCAGGAACATAACCAGGAGATGGGGAGAGCATAAATGTTCGAAGAAACATAATGTTCCTGTGGGGGAGTCCTCAGCGCCAATGTGAAAAGTCATGTCAGATAGTGTGCATCATGTAATGTCCCAAATATCCCAGAGTGTTCAGAAACAGCCCCCAATGTACCCCATGTCCGTTGCTCAGTCTGATTCCCAGCATCGATCACAACCCTGTCGAGACAAAGAAACAACCTCTCTCAATGTTCAGTACGTGCACGTCGAGTGGCCCGTAGAAACCTGGCCAAGAAGGGGCGACCATGTCCAGAGAGAAACCCCCAAGTCCAATCACCATGTCCACATGTCAAGTGTTGGATCTCACTGGCTAGCTGCTGCCGCAAAAAAGCAAAACGGGGGCAAGTGAAAAGTCGGTGGTTTCTGTCATCAATAGGATGGTGACACCATGTGCAATGGGGGTCATCGATAAGGTGGAAGCGATGGAGATATGCATTAGTAGGATAGTGGCCCGTGAGGAATTGAGCCACTAGAGACACATCGCGGCGTGAGAGGTCTTGGGTCCAACTCAAAGAGCGTGAAAACCGAGGCATAACTTCGTATAGCTGGCGACCACAAATAGAAATACGCCACAATGCCTCAAGGCGAGAGACATAGTGCTGACGAATTGAGGTTTTCAATGTCCTATGGGAATGTGGGACAGAGATGAGCTCCAATTGGTCAGGATCAGTGGCCGCCTGATGAGCTATAAAGTCTGCAGCATCATGTTCACGAATGCCGATGTGTCCAGGGATCCACCATAGTCGAAGACAAGAATTATAGACATGTAAGTTCAACAAGGCTTGGCGAGTGGAGATTGCGATTTGTTGGCCACCTTGTCGACACTGGATGGCTTGTAAGGCAGACATGGGGTCACAGACAATAGTGCACCGACGAAAGGGGGCAAATTGTGGTGCATGACGACAGGCGAGGAGTAGGGCAATCAATTCCGCGTGTGTGCTGGAATGATAGCCCATGAAGCGTACAGCAGTCGAATGACCAGTGGTGTCTGTGCCTCTGAAAAAGACAGCAGATGAGCCACATGAGTGCGTATGGGGATGAGGAGTTAGTGACCCATCTGTGAATATCCAGAGGTGGTCAGGTGTAGAAGCAGCGCGTGCACGGCGGACACAATCCAATGCCGTTTCCCTATCAAAGAGAGAGGGGGAAAGGCAAGAATCATCAAAAGTGGGGTCAGTGTACCACCAAGAGCGCTTTTCAACATTTTGAAGAATGTGGAGTGGAAGGTGAGTGGGAAGGGCTGCGAGTTCAGATTGAAGAATATCAACTGGCGCCATCGTATTGTTGACTCCATGTGTACGAGGAGACAACTGAAGCATATCATGCCCGTAGGTCAGGTGTCGAAGGTAGAACTCGACAAGATGCTGTCGAATATATAAATCAGCGGGCATGAAGCCAGCAATAAATCGGGCGGCATCATGTGATGTCGTCCGATAGAGGCCCATAATAGCGATGGCTGCTTGGCGAAGTACAGCATTGATGGGAGCTAACTTGGAAGGAAAACGAACAATAGATGACCAAGCGGGAGATGCATAGAACAGAATGGGGAGGATCGTCGCCTCAATCATGCGTCGGGCGATGATCGGATGAAAACCCCATGTGGTGGCCAGACCCCAATATAAACGTTGGAGTTTGGTCTTGGCCTTCTGTACTATGTATCTAATATGTGTGTCCCAAGATAACTTTGAGTCCACCATAACGCCCAGATAACGCATCGAGGGGACACACTCAAGAGGAGTGCCTCCAAGAGAGAATGAGTATGGAGGAGCTCGAACACCTATGATCATCCCTATGATCATGTATTTGCATTTGTCGATGCCAAATGTAGCTTTCCAACAATATGCCCAATGGGTGAGTGTGCGTGCTACCTGTGGTCCCAAAGCATCTCTAGAGGAATCACGAGGGAGCCGCCAGTAAACAGACACGTCATCTGCATATGCTTGTGAAGATACTCCCGGAATGACAGAGAGATCTTCAAGCATGTATATATATATGATATATATATATATATATATATATATATATATATATATAGTATATATATATATATATATATATGCATATATATATATATAGAGAGTAGAGAGAGAGAGAGAGAGAGAGAGAGAGAGAGAGAGAGAGAGAGAGGGAGGTAGGTTATAGGCTACATTAATGCTCTGAACAGTGGAAAAGGAGGAAACTGCCGTGCACTCGTGCGTAACTCTCCCAGAAGTGTCACTCAAAGGGCTCAGAACCAAATGCCATCATTCAGTTCTCAATCGAGTGTCCATTTCCACATTATATATATTTCAGAGCCCAATATAATCAGTGCCAATTTATGGAACGACAAGTGCCTCTCGTTGCTTCATTCGTTCGCCACTCCAATGCACTTCTAAGCACCATTGGTGTGTCTCTTCAGATGTGCGTTTCGTCCCCCAAGTCTTATCCTCATCCGGAGCCGTCTTCCTCCTTCTTGGAGCCATTGGAATGCCATTTCTGAGCCGCCAGAATGCCTCCTGAAGTGGCCCAATGGCAGCTGCCGGGCAGCGCGTCCTCAAGTTGATCCAACGCCCCAAGGGGCTATCATTTAATCCTCGTTTGCATCCCCATTTGTCCGTGTGGCCGGATATTGCCCTCGGGGTTGTCTAAAGTCGTGAGTTGGGCGATGTAGGACAGAGCACAACGGTGTAGTAAAGTGATTATCCTCGGAGCTCCACATAGTCGCCAAATGCAAATGGGTAGGTCGTGCAAATGGGTAGTAATTCTTCAGGGTATTCGCTCCACTTTCTTGGCCTCTCTTGGTGCCAAAGGCCGTAAATTTCATTGTATGTTCAGCACTGTAATCGCTTGCAATAATGTTGCTTTTGTGGTGCTTCTTGAGTGGTTTTTCCATCCGTCGACTCCAGATCCTGTCGTAATTCTTGATGTAGTGACGTCTGGCGCCATTTCCCCCCTTTCCGTGACGCCTTTCATCATGCCAAAATGTCCTCACAGCTCCTGTCGTGACGTCCATCATTCTGGCGTTTCCTGCCATCAAACTTCACTTTTTTGTTACTCTTTTCTCACTCTCTATAACGCCTTTCGCCATGTCTTGCCTCCGCCGCAATGGCTGCTCCTGTGTGTTGTGTTTTAGTACATTCCAGTGTTGTGAACTCCTCTCCGTGCCGTCCTGCTGACGTCTCTGTCCAGGGCGTTGTCCCTGTCGTCTGGACTTCGACATTCAGCAATTTGCCCTGTTTCGGAAGTGTGCTTCTTGGCCCTGGTGACGCCTTTAGCCGTGGCATTGCCAAAAGCTGCCATGGCTGCCTTCGGATGCTGTTATTTAGTACTTTGTGGGGTCCGAAGCTTTCTCACAGCGGTGTCCCTGTGACGACTTCCATGGCCGCACCATTTTTGTTGTTGTGGCTGCGTGTGGGTGTCCCATTTCAGTATTTTGATGTCTTTTGAGCGTGTCTCATGTTGTCCCAGTGACGTCTTTTGCCATGGCGCTGCATTGGTGGCCCAGGTCCTCGAGTGGCTGGTGTTTTCATTACTTTATCGTGTGTTGGGCCTCATCCACTCCAGCTTCTGTAACGTCTTTGTGACGTACCGGCCTTCATAGTCGTTTTAGCCTTTGCATGGCTTCATTTTCCGTACTTTGCGATGTTGCGAACGTCTCTCATTTGGATTCCTGTGACGTGACAGCCCTGTAGTTATTGTAGTCATCGTGCGGCTGTGTATTATATAGAATACTAGATAGTAGTTTATATCGTTTGCTCTGTCCTCAAAGTACTGTCTTCTACTGGTGCCATTGACGACTTTTGTGTTTGGCGTCTTTCGCCAAGCGTGGTCAGCCATCGTTGCCATCTTTCCAGGGCGACATTTCCAGATACGACTCCGGTACATGCAAATGGGCCCACTACAAATATGGAGCTCGTGTCACACCGGCCACAATGCAACAGCAGCAGTGGCTGCGCCCTGAACAAAATCCAACTTCCGGACAGACCCGGAAGACCCCATCGTCCAGCGGGAAGGAGTTGTTTCGTCTGGGTGAGCGGAATCGACACGCGCGATGCTGCTGCCAACCACTGCGCCTGGCCGACTTGATCGCTGCCGGTTTCACCCCGGGCGCCAACGCCCAGTGACGCAACCACGTCCCAGTCCCCAGGCCATGCTTCTTGCATCCTGGTCACCATCCGCTGCGCCGATCAAGGCAAAGCTGTGGCCGGGCCGCAGCCTTCCCCCTCGGGAAGCCAAACCAACAATCGCTGGTTCCTGATACACCCCAGTGTGCGCCCGGCCCGAAACGATTCGCGCAAGGTGACGAGGATCCAGGCATGCGCGTTGTCAGGGCGTGGGCAAGCGTCGTGCACGATTGGCGCTCAGCGAAAGCGTGACTATGTGTTCATACAGACGCCCCTGGAACTTCCAAGTTGGAAGGTCGATGGAGGTCCCAAGAGCACAGTTTGCTGTTTTGAGGATCCCGCTGTGGGATCGGTTTGCCGCTGAAAGGGCGAGAATCGGGGCGCCGGGAAGTCCCTTCACATCGGATGGAGAAGTATTCGTCATAAAGGAGGGAGCAGGGGGGAGTGGGAGCGGGGCAAGCGCGTGCGACACTTCGCAAAAGCAGTCGGAATTCCTGCTGAGGGCATCGCCACGGCGTTTGTGCGCTTGCCAAGGTACCTGGAAATGGGAGCGAGCCGCGAAATGGGGCGATCGGGCCTGCAGCATCGACCTCTCGTCGATGGGCCTTGGGCAAGGGGACCGACATGCCCACGGCTATCCCCCCTGTCAGATGCACCTCGGCGCTCAGGGTTGGGCCTCCGCCAGGGAAAGAGCTCTTTGGGGGCCGCGCGCCGCGTGTTGCCCGCGTTGTGTCGTATTCGATGAGCGGCCGTTCGCGCTGGCAAGACTTGCGCGAGGCCTTGAACTGGTGAGGAACTCGGGGAGCGGGGCATCAAATAGCAAGTTGTTGCGACGACTCTAGGCTTGCTGACGGAGATCCTTGATCTTTGGGCGGCTCAAGTTTAGATTCCGGCAAGTTTAGGTCCGCGGGTAACCAGGGGTATGGCCTGGAGATAAGATCTTCATGGCGAAACACCTTCCTAGACGGAGCAACGTAATCGCTATCAGCGGCGGAAGGGCCCGGGGGAGAGAGGGGAGAGAGGTGGGCGCGTGTTGCTGCAGGAGGGCCAGATCGACCGAGCGGCGGTCTGTGGCTGCGCAGGCTGCAAATTTCTTGTCGGACCCGGTATCATTGCCATCCTCGCGGCAGATGAGCTCATTTGGGAGCGGATCTGGCCCCTTGCATCCGTTGCAAAATGGCATGCGCTGCGCCCCGCGGACAACGGGAAACGCGTTACGCATTGGGAGGCAGCGATGTCCTCTTCTCTGCCCTACCAGACCTTAGTCGCGGGCTGGTCAAGCCGTGCATGCTTGGATTTATGGAGCATGTTCGATCGATCTGTAATTACCAGCAGGGCGGCATCGCCCATGCCTGGCGCCGGCCGCCGACGGTTGTTTCTTCGATGCCATCGGCGATCGTTGGCTCTTGGGCAGCCTAAACAGTTGGGATTTGCGGCGCTTCCGAAACCCTTGTGCCCATCGACACCTTGATGGGGATCTGGGAACCCTGATGGGCGTTTCAACAGTTGTCTTAGGGTGTTTTATTCGGTTGAGTGCTGCGGCATCTAACCATCGTTTTCGCAGACCAGCTGTGGTCCAGGTGGGATAAATTGCGGTCACTGAGATGCCTTCGGGGTCCCTGGATGGCACCAGGACTGAATGTCAGGTTGTTGCTGGCTTGCCTGGAAATTGAATCATTGGGGTGCCAGTGCTTTCCACTGGCTCAAGGGAACTGTGCCTACGATACCACAAATCGGCAGCGGGAATCAAGAGGAATTTCACAGAAATGGCAGCGGCAATGAAGGGGATCGAAAGAACGGAATTGCAAGAATCGAAGCAGCTTTCGAAAGTGGGCTACAACAATTTGTGTTGCTCAGAGCTCGACCTTGTGTGCAGTGACAGGGCTATGGTCGCTCGTCCAACAGCAAGATGCAGCATCTGCTTTCTTTGCTTTTTTCCTGCTCATCCATGCCACGAGGGTGAGGCCACACGGACATTCTCACAGCAGGGCGTCTTAGAAAGCATGCTTTACATACTGGACAGTGTTGACATTACCAAACTGAGATAGTCTGCTCACATGCATGAATCAGAAGCGCACCCGAGAAATGGTGCTTTGTCCCCCAGTCACTTGCTGCCAGTAAAGCAAGAAAACTGGAAACAGAGCATCAATTGGGCCTTGCCATCATATCCGCCAATTAGGTCGACACTATTCCAGCGATGCAGATCTTCAATGTGTTCATTCACAGCAGCATCCCCCCAGTAATTTCATATTCGATGTGCTGCATCTTGTCCAATGTGTCTTGTTTGGCATCCTCTTGCCGGCACCGCAACATCTTTTTGTAGTTGTTTGTTGATCGTTGTTTTGCGTGCATTATTGCTTAAACGTGACCAAAACTCTGAAATGAGCCTTTGCTACACTTGCGTCACGGGCACCCTCGACAGCAAATTCGCGAGTTGCTTGTGAAAATGGTGGCAAGGGAGCCAGTAGATCGGTGCGAGTGTGCCACTTGTGGTGCTGCACAACACAGTCGACTGGTGATTTCAGCGGCGGCCCACGGATGCGGGGAAGGGCACCCAATTGAGAGGCCTCTCAGCCGCGCCTCAACTTTTTGCATAGCCGTTGCATCAACCCTTCCCTTGAGGGGTACCAGCGGCAGCACCAGAGGTGAGCGAGCCTAGAAAAAGACAGAGCTCCCTCAGGCAGCTTCCATGAAACAGCAATGGAGAAGCTGGAGTATGAGGTGTACGCTTATGTTTAGGCCACGCTTCCTTGCAACTAATACTGTGGATTGGGGATGCTGGTGCTACCCAATTTTCCTATCCTCGTGGCCGTGGTGCAATTTGACCTGCTGGCTATTGGGCACACCTGCTGAGGTCAGCAACGGCATGTGGCCCAACCTCTACTACCTACCCTCCAGACGTCGCAGGTACCCAACTTGAATGCGGTTGGAGGTCGCGCGAGGTATTAAGTCACAAAACGCAACAGTCATCCTGCCAACTGCAGACAGTACAGCTGCACACCAGTCCCAAGCAGACCTCGCCCAGAACTCCGTGTGCGCAGAGTTCTGCGATCGAATCGCTGCACAAATCCCTGTACATAGCCAATCCAACCCTAGCCAATCAACTCGATTGGTTCCCGTCCTGCCTCTGCATCTCCCCCCCCCCCCCCCCCCCCTGGAGCCGGTCCGCGCCGTATGCCGCCAGGGTCCCCACGATCCGCCGGCTGCCTCTGCGGGACCGCGGACCCGCCGCCGGATGGCTGGCCCTGCCCCGCAGCCATCGTCGGGATCACCCTCCCAACGCCCACGACAACGATATCGGCCACTGGCGCCATCCTTTCCGTCGCAGCTCCGCGATTCCTTGTGCCGAACCTTGTCAGTGCTCACCCCACCCCACAGCACCCAACCCACCCAACCCTCCTTTCTGGTTGTTGTGGTCGTCGCCTATCAATCGTATCGTTGATGGATCGGAGCCTCGACCAGACGGGGTCACGGGTGCAGGAGGCACGGGCCCACTCGCCGGTCTCGTTTGTGCTGCGGGTGGCAGACCAACACGCGCAGGACCTGAACATGACTTTGCACACAAGATTGGACCTGCGCAGAGGCATGTGCGGAGGCAATGGGCGCATTGCCGCGAGGGATTTACGCTGAGCTCGCCGAAGGCCACCGCAATGGGCACAGTGCCGAGCTGGATTGATGAATGTACTGGTAGTAGGCCCACGTATTCGCGTGAAGGTGAGGGCCCGAAGTCCAATGTAACTCACGTAATCGTGATTTGAACGACGATGTCGCGGTACAAAGGCACGCTGTCCCCGCCCCAGCGCTGCCCTTACTCCAGAAGAGGCTGCTGCAGAACAGCAACAACAACAACCAGCTCTCGAAGTTTCTTTTAGATTCTCAGCTCACTACGTTTATCACAGGACCAGGCAAACAGTGTGCACGAACTTACACATTTTCGAAAGTATGCGGGCATACGAAATGGCGAAATATTCAGAATACGAAGTGTGCTGACGGTTATAATGAGAAACAGTGCGGAATCAGGAAATTTGGCAAATTTCTCTTTCACTCAGAGCCCTAGGTTCTTCACCTAGCTTCTTCAAGTGCTGCCACACGTGTAAATGAACTGTAAGTTACCCTAACTTCCAGAACTGGCCAGCCGGTACGGCAGAAGGCGCTACATCGATGGGTGCCCTGGCTCCAGCATGTCACACAGGACACTGGGCTAGAGATGGGGTAGAGATGGATGGGAACCACACATGCTCATCGTGTGCATTTCATTAGTGTCCTTAGTTGTCACTGGACTTACACTCACCTGACCATTGCAGTTGAGAAGGTCACACCACTAAGTTCCAGACGCATCAGAGAGGGCTGATGCCGTCGCCCTGCCATAGCTAGGCTTGGTTTTTGCGTTTACGTTTACGTTATTGCTTTTACATTTTTGCACATAAAAACGTAAATTTGCAAAGGGTCTATTTTTATGGCTATTTTTGCGTGCTTGCGGCTTCTTGGGACACCCAGGTTACACGGTGAAAGTTGCGATCAATGATCAGTCCTCCACCACCTCCACACCCGCAGCACAATGCCCACCTCGCCCTTGGCAAGGGCGATAATGACGTTTAACATAAACTCGTTTTTCCCCCCTTCCAAGTCATCTGGCTGCCACTCTCCAGATTCTGTAAGCCTGTACGTACTGCCCTTATGTACACCGGGCAGTTTCTACGTTGCGTTTACGTCTCTTTATGCATTTGTACGTGTAGAAACGCAAAAACTGGTTTTATGCGTAAAAACGTAAAAATTATTTTTATGCGTAAAAACAATTTTTATGCGTAAAAACATAATAAAATCAGTTTTTACGCCGTAAAAAACAAGCCTGGCCGTAACGAATAGGACTGTGTGTATAATATAGGATTTGTAGCTGTGCAATACAGCAGCAGATGCACAATTAGCAACGGATCCCAGCACGAATTCGGGTCTGCGCTGAAGACGGAGATGCTCACTCCCTACTCCAAACACCTGCTCACGCTATGATGCGTGTGTGTACCAAGTCTCGCGTTTGCCTTCCAAGTGCATGGGCTTTTGGACCAGTTTTTCTCCGCGATATGAAGGTCTCTGTCCGACACATCCTATAGGAAGGTAGCTACCTTCCCTCAGGGTCTTCCTGCCTTGGAATCGCGAGGAGAAACTACCCGTGAAGGCTCGTGATCCTTGCTGCTTGGTTTCTGCAAAGCACTGCAGGGGCGATTCCGCGGCCCACCACAAGTGTCCGACACAGTTCCCTTCCTTCCGGGTCTGGATGTATTGCAACTCCACATCTAAGCAATGGTGAAGTTTAGAACGTTCACAGTTGTCGGTTTTCAACAAAACATCAGCGGGATGCTTTTACGAGTTCGCTGAAGTCCAACCTACAGCTTTGGGCTTCCACGATGTTTGGTTCCGTCAGCCCCTCCGGTTCACAAGCTAGCAGCAGCGGAACGCACACTTCGGGCCGATGACAGCAGGATGCCCAGGAAGCCGCTCGCTGCGGTATCTGTTGGAACAGTATTTTCTTGTAGTGTTGGACTATTGTCCTTGGTGTTGGAAGGTTTGGCCTCGCGTCCACCTTTCTCCTGCGCAGCGCTTCAGGCGAGTGTGAATATGCCTCTGGCCACTGTGCTGCTCCGCCCGCTGTGTTGTTAATTCCTTGAAGACTGAGGGCTCTCAAAGTCAGCGCCGCCCATGGTCGTAATCTTCTGGGCCGGCAGTGCGCGGACTATCTTTCAATTGATGCGAATGAGCAAATGGGCGCTAGGCAACCACTCTTCGGCAAGCCACAGCCTTGTGGCTCGTAGTCTGCCCGCCTGTGGTGTGCCCACCGCGCTGGGACATTGC
>CAJHUC010000741.1:0-121462 GCA_905146915.1 Ostreobium quekettii | reverse complement strand
CTGATGACCCCTGTGGATTCCTTGTGGCCTCTTGGCGAGTTGCCTGAGGGGTATACCTCCAGTATGTTTGCAACCTTTCGACCAAGGCCATTCCAGCCTGGAATCCTGAGTGTCACGGGGCATCAGCTTGGGAGTATCCGCATAGAGATTAATGTGGCAAGGCAGCCATCTACTCATTTAGATTGGCTCCATTATTGGTGCCTCAAACAAAAGTCAAACCAATTTATAAACCGATTAAAATTTGTTGCTTTGCAAGGAACATTAAGGCCCTCGGACCTCGGTACTACTGAGTCGGAAGTCAAGCAACTGAACAAGTTTGTGTTGCTTGTATGGCCCATAACATGCCAATAGCATTTGTGTTCCTAGACTCGTCAAAATCTATCCAGGGTCCTTGGGCAAGGGCTGCACGTTGGCACAGAGCAAATGTGGTATCTCCTTCAGGATCCAAGCAGATGGACCTTAAAGGAGGACACGGTGTTGTTTGAGGTGCCTTCCACCACGATCATTTGTGGTACAAGGCGTAGTACAAAGTACATGGTGCTGCAGCAGTACATATTGCAGGTCGGTATCAGCAGGCTGCTGTGTCGCTATGTGTTATAAGGCGTTGCACCGCAGAGACTATGAAGGAAAGCTGTGCCGCATAGACTCTGGAGTCTGTGGCGTAGTTACTTGTTTTCTTGACAAATGCAGCCAAAGTACTTTGAGCTATACACAATTTGCAAAGTGCCAAACACATGCGTTCTCTGAACGAAATTCTGTGTCAGTGATGTCAACCAAGGATGAGCAGCGTTGTTCGCTCGTTCTTAGCCATCCACGGATCGGAGACTCGGCCGCCAAATGTATGCACAATCTTCCAGTTTGGTCCCCAAACAGCCGCTTCCTTCCAGACGCAAAGTACTGGGCTTTTGTGGAGGTGTTCAGCACGCGTCGGCGCCCTCCCGAGGGGACGCCGTCACGTCGTCGCGCCGTCCACGTCCCCTGGGTTCCCATCCTTGGCGCCACCAGCGCCATGCTTCACCGAGGCCGCCCTCCGATGCGCGCAGCCGTGCAAAGAGCCGCCCGCCGATAATAGGTCCGCATGCGTCGGTTGCGCGACGCGGGCACAACCGCGGACCATCTCCTCCCCTCCCCTCCGGGCGCCAATCGGCGCGACCGTTTCGCCTCGAGGCATCAAACATGCCGCGCCCCTAGCGGATCGATGCAACCTGTCGGCAATACCGCGCATCTTTTTCGCTCGCATCGCATCTGGCGCAACCAACGCCCGTCTCTCACAGCCCTCCCTCAACCCGCTTGCCAGGCGCCCACCGGCCGCGCAATCTTAGCGCCTTCGCCTCGCTGTCAAGAACGGGTTGCGCAAAAGCACCCGGCGTGGCCTCCCAACACACGGAGGCGAAGACCTCACCGTTCGGGATCCCATCCAATCGCCGAGCCAAGCTGACTGTACGGCAAGAGTTTCTGTCGACCCTTAGTACATTTTCCCGATGGCAGGCGGCGGGGAGAGACACACCAGGGCGTCCTGTCGCTTGGCGGCAGGGGGAGTCGGCGAGGGCAGGGCGGCAGCAAGGGCGACCCCCGCGGGCCTCGGCCGCCGATCCTCCCAGATGCTGCGCGGCGAAGACATCGACGGCGCATGGCTGCAGGAGGGGCAGTACCTCAGCCTGCTGGAGCGCGGGCGCCAGGCGATACAGGGGGGTGCGCGGGGCCGGCTGCCCTACTGCGTGTGCACCACCCGCCAGAGCGGCGGGGAGGGGGGCAGGGCGGAATGGTCCAGGGCGTGCAAGGAGATGCTGCTGGCATTGGGCCCTGGACAGGAGAGGTTTGGGATTATTCTCATTGAGGGGGGTGCCCCGCCGGGCTGCGTGGAAGATGAGGGACTGCTCCGGCCGTTTTTGGAGGGGCAGGCGCGCGATTACACGGAGATGAGGCTGAAAGAGCAGCCGGTGAGCCTTCGCGAGCAGCCCGGCTGCACGATGGTGGTGTATGAATCGGAGAGGCTGCCGCTGCACGGGACGTCGCCGGTTGTGAAGGTGAGGGATCGCCGTTCTGGGGGAGGCTGATGTGCGGCGCGTGGACATTTCGTGGGGAATGTGGCTGCGTTCTGTCTGCTGGCGTTCGCCCACCTTGCTGCCGAGCGTCAGGCGCGGATGTGGGCCGGTGCAATTCGTGCTATTGGGGTACGGCATTGAACTGAGCTTGGCGTGGATTTGGCCCTTGGCAGGTTGTCCGGTTGATCTCCGTGGTGGAAAGTTGTTCGCATTCTGGATGGCCATTATGGAATGGGGTGGGAGGGGTTGGCTTTCGGGCCAGGCCCCCGCTTTGGCTGACGACTAGTCTGCCTGTGGATGGACAGTTTGAGGTACTGCGCGCTCAGCGGGCCGTACAACCCCCTGCGCCCTCTGTGAAACTGAAGCGAGTTTTCACCATCGCGAAAGAAGTGTCCATCGTCACGTCCGCAGTGCACAAATTCAAGAAAGGCTGCGTTGTCAAGATCTCTGGCATCCCAGGCCTGGAAGGCAACACTGTGGTGCAGAGCGCCAAGTCTCCCACTCTCTTCAGGGTCGCCTTGCCCGCTGGTGTGAAGGAGTGCAGCTGGGCCGTGGATGGGAAGGCCGATCAGAACTCCGGGCCCCAGCCACAGGCGGAGGAAGTCACTTGCAGGAAAATCCCGCCTGTCATGCTGCATCACATCAGATTGTTGGCTGGTAGGGCAGATCAGGGTGAGTATTGGAGGAGCATGCGGCAGGATGACGTGGCCGAGTTGCCCCAGGCGTTGGACGATGTGTGTGACCAGGGGCCACCTCGAGCCTTGTATACTGGTGTTGGTGGTCCACCTTGTCCAGACGGACATAGGCCCAGGCATGCAGGCAGGGGTGCATCAGTTGATGCTCAACATTCTGGTGAGGTGTCATCGGGGATCACTCTGCCAGAAACAGAGCGCAGCATGTCCTGGGAATCGGTGAGGCAGGAGGGCGGTGGTATGGCAGCCCAGCCTCAGGGACCCCTGCCAACCATGGCTGCCACTGGAAACAGCCAACTGGTGAGTCATTAGGTGACTGTGAATGTGCTTCTGTTAGGAGTACTGTGGGCAGTCTTGCTGCCCTTTAGCTTCTGATGCAGTGGTTTGTATAGTGGCCACCATCAGGTACTGCCCACTCCAAGACACCACCACACAATGTTGTGGAGGAAATCCCCAGTGGTTGCATTTATCACGACAGAATGCTGCTCTCTCTCCCTTGAGGACTTCAGGCAACCCTGGTGCGGACATATTTGGAGATGGGGTGCCAAGGCAAGGAGACCAATCTAGTCAACGTTCGCGTCGAACTTTCTTGCAAACTGGATAATGACCACACACTCTGATGTTCCTTTCAGGGCACTCCAGTGACTTGCAGCAGTGCATCGTGGTCGATGGTCAGTGGCCAGGACAGCTCCCCAGCCCCTGCCTCTGATTCAGAGACACCACCAGCCACGCCCCTTACCTCCATTGATGGCACACGTGGTTTTCAGGGCCATAATTACCACCCCACGGTTCAGCAGCATTCTTCCACTGGCCCACAGAGTGGATCCCACTGGACAGTGTCCAGAGGGCACCAGCCTATTGGATATGAGGCCAATGCTGGGATGCCAGAACTGGCGATCAAGGTGCCTGTGAGAAGACCGCCGATGGATCCCAGCGATGGACGAAGTGCAGGATTGTCTCCACCTGCTGCCTACTCGGGCTCTGGGGACCAATGGCCCCATCCTGCTGGACAGGATATGACTGGCAGTGAGCAGGCACAGCACGGCATGAGGCCAGCGATGGCGGGCAGTCACATGCATGGAGAAGATGTGAGTGAAAGCGAGCAATCACAGTATGATGCGAGGTCACAGATGTCACACCATGATGGGCGTTCCTCCTGCCCATCCAGTGCCCCTGGCAACCCTAGCTCTGGTTACCAAGGCCGCCATTTTGGTGATGGGACGGAACAGTCGCAGTTCAGACCCAGGCAGGTCGAGAGATCACTTGTGGAGCTGCATGGCGAGCCAGGTGCCAGAATGCCCCCGCCTGCAGCGCACTGGGGCCCTGGAGACCAATGTCTGCACCCTGGCCAGCAATATGTGAGTGATGCTGAGCAGTCACAATATCAGGTCAGGCTCAAATGAACCTCTGTTAATTAATTTGGCTTTTGTGGTTCTTTGTATTTGTGCACAGTTTTGTCTTTTGTCTAGTCTTTTGCATTTGTTGGAGTTGAATTGCAGGAAACCACCACTTATAGCACAGTCCTGTATTGTCGGCTGTCAGGCCCAAGGTAGTGCCTTGCATCGCACAAGCTGTTGGCCCTGAGTGGAAATTGCAGAAAGCACTAGAGTGGATTTCATGTGCTGGCACAGTATGACTGAATCGCTGCTGCGCAAGATGCACCACAGAGTGTGCCGAGCTCCAGATTTGATGGGACAGCCATGGCTTTTTCAACGGAAATTCTATGCTGTTGCTCAGGGGTTTGGCCCTGAAGAAATCATCTGATTAATGCAGACAGCAACAGTTTCATGTGTTGTGGAGAGCATCACGTGTTGTCCATCTCCGGGCGTCCACAGCAGCCAGACCACGTTGACCTATTGCCAGTGAAGAAGGCGCACGCATCCACATGAAGTGTGGCGGCGAGTCCCACCGAATCGATGCACGTGACCCACCCAGCTATTCCTGCTGTCTGAAACAGCTGCAGCACTTGTCATGTACTCCTGCCCTGTGTGAAGTTTGTCAAGCTGTTGCAGGGTCAGCAGGTCGGACGCGGCAACTTTGCTGTGCATGCATATGACAGCAGCAGCCCCGATCTCCAGCAACCTTGGCAACAGCCGCCATCGCATCCAAGGGTGCCAGTCTCTCCGGCTGTCACCCCCTCAAACACGCCAACACCCACTTCAAGCTTTGGGGAGCAGTTCAACTCCTGTGCGGCCACCGCTGGCGCAGCAATCCCATTCATGCAAAAGCTGCGTATGGCGCAAGAGTTTTCTAAACCCGTTGAAGATGCTGCAAAGCAGGCATGCTCTCAGGTCTTTGATGATAACTCACCTCTGCAGGCGCAAATCTGTCTTCAGATTAATGCGGTCGTGCTTGAGTGCATTGTCTTAGAGGGTGACGCTGGGGTGCTGTCCGCTCATGAGCTGCGACATGCTGCCCACAAGACAGTGCAGTATGTGGAGCCTGAGGAAGATAGATGTGCTCTGTTGGCAAGACTGTCCGAGGCACTGTTTTGTGTGGCCAGGAGCTACAGAGTCCCATTGGCCACTGAGAAGCTGGAGATCGTTGAGACCATGGAGGAAGGTCCTCGGATGCTCTCTCAAGAGGAATTCCTTGCGATGCCTAAAGACCAGGTCAGTCTTGTCGAGCTCTGGGCATGCCATGAGCTTAATTGGGTGGTCATGTGGGGGACGATACGGTTGGGTGGATTGTGTTGCTGCTTGCCCTGTTTCAGGAGTCTGTTGTGGACTTGTTGAGACAGTTTGTGTGGGGAAATGCATACTTGCACTGCAGGGATGTGACATCCAGCAAATCAAGACCACAGAAACTCTTTTGTGGCCACTGCAAGGCTCTACACTATTTTGGTTCTGTGCACTCACACCTATGCTGTCTTGCTAGTCAACTCAATACATCCCACAGGCATTCAGGCATTGTGAGCACTCAACCTTGGCAGACTTGCAATTGCTGTGTGATCTCCTGATCATGGTGTGGCAGCGATTGTGCCAGCATTTGGTTTCCCTTTAAGCGCAGCCCTTTTTCTGTGTAATAGGCAGCAGAGTATGTGGCATCTGAGGTGGATGATCCTGCCCGTCACCAGCTTCTGGTAAATCTGGCAGAGAGAAGCATGGGGCGCCAGAGGTTTTACAGGACTCTCTTGAATGTTCTGGGGGTTACTAAGATGTGGGAAGTGCTGGAGGATGTGCGCCAGGCATGCGATGCCAATGACAGTGATGCCTGTGCTCCGCAATCTTCCCTTGTCGCAATTCCACCAGTGCCACCCCCAGCAGTGGCACCCAGTGTCTTGGCTGAAACACAGGATAATGAGTTCTCTGGGCCAACACCTGGACAAGGCCAGAGGCCCATGTTTCAAAGTGGTTTGGCGACTGGGAATGTTTCTGGCCGCACAATTGGAAGGGGGCCTGCAGTACAATCTGCCAGACAGCCAGAATGCTGCAGTGAGAGGAGGGATAGCATTGTGGGGACCTGTCATGTTCAGCCATTCAGTCAAGCAACCGCAGGCAATATCGGGCTTGGCCGCTGCACCTTGGACAGTGACCCTGTTCAGACCTCAGTGCCAGCAGCAAGAAAGGTCAAGGGCCTTGAGCCACTTAGAGCTTATCAGAGGCAATGCATTGAACTGATCAACCAAGGAGATCACAACTACATTGTGATCGCACCCACAGGCAGCGGGAAAACCCGGATTTGCATAGAGGCAGCGAAGTAGGTGCACTCTGCCTTGTGTGACAGTAACAGAATTTGGGGCATGGTTGAATGAATCTGTGGCTAGTGGATTGTGCCTGGCCATCGCAATAGAAACGTGGTGGCAAGGCAGCTACACAACAGCATTACTGCCACACAGTTTGCTCCTTCCGTTGCAGCCAGCTGGCCAAGGATGCACTTGGATACACTCGGTATTCTAGAGAGCTTGTTCTGAATGTCATCCTGCTTTGTGTGGGTGGTATCCAGTGCCTGTTTGCACTTTGGACGTTTTGTTGCCTTGTGATTTCAATACAAATCTGTTGGTGATGGCTTCCTGAATTCATGCAGGTACAGATATGGCCAGGAGCCATCGGCAAGGATCGTATTCATTGTACCAAAGGTGGCACTCACAAAACAGCAGGCAGACGAGTTCGTCACATATGGATTCAAAAGGGAGCTTGTCAGCCATTTCTCTTCAGAGAACAAGAAGTTCACAAGGGAGGCCCTCAAGAAGTACGTGGTCATAGTTATGACAGCGCAGCTGTTGGTCAACTCTCTGGATGACAACCTGATTTCAATGGACGACATACGCATGTTGGTGAGAGTGTGTTAGATTTGCATGCAATGCCAAATCCACTTGTATTGTGCACAGTATTTGCATTGTGCTTGAAGAACTGTGTGTGCGTGTGTGTGCTCTGTGTTCACATGTACAGCGTGATGTAGTGGGTGCTTCTGTGTCTGCTTGTTGCCTGTCTTGTGTGCTTGGTGAAACAGCAGTAGGCAGAGGAGTTGAAGCAGTTGACATTGGGTGCTGTGGGGTTGAAGAGGCCAGTGTTGGTGCTTGTGCCGCAAAAGTAGCAGTTGCATGGATTTCATGACATTCCACACACCAGCACCCTTGCCATTCTGTGTAGAAAGGATTGTTCCCATCCAGAGCAAATTTGGAACTTGGTCATTTGTGTCAGATATGATACACAGTAGAATGGGTGAGGACATGCTACATGTGGGAAGGGATGTTGATGCTGTTTGCCTTTGCCACTGAAAATTGTGTGGAGACCCATATGAGCTACAAACTTGTGTTCAATTTCAACACAACTGCTGAAGGAATTGCAGAGATGCTCTGTAAATGAGCACCGATTTTGCCTGCCAACAGGCACTATCATGCAGTTCGTTATTCTATGCTTCTCTTGGATCGCTATTTGGTCCCACTCGTGAGTCCAGCAAGCATCTCGTTGCTGCAGTTTTGCCTGGTACATTTTGGGCCTTTGCCATCATTTCCTGCAATACTCCCAATACTCAACTGAGATGCAGGCTCTGAATACTTTTGCTGAGGAAGTTGATGGTGAATGCATCCTGAGCAGAAAACAGTAACCTAATGCATGGCTTTTCTGTGCTGGTTTTCTGTCACAATTGGCTGAAGTCGCTTGTGTCAATTTGTTTCATGGCAGCATGAATAATACGGATCGAATGGTTCCCCAGGCCATTTTGCTCACAATGGGATTGAGGAATGTTCCTGCAGCTGACAATGCTTGCATGCGCATTGGTTTCTATCAAAATGTTGCAGGACGACCTTGCCATGGCTATGTGTAGCACATCCTGCAGTGCTTGTGCGATTCTTCCTTTGACACACTTTTGAAAGAATACACGTCAAATGTTGTCCATTAACCTGCATGCAGTTTTCTGGCTGCAAACTTACCAACTGCAGCGAATTTTGTTTTAGTTCATATTTCATCGCACACCAAGCATTGCTTGTGCACCTGTGAAGCAATGCCAGGTTTGAAGCTCAAGGCTATGTGTGGCATGGCTGCAGATATTAGATGAATGCCACTGGGCTCGGGGAGATCACCCCTACAATAAGCTTGCAACTTTCTGTCGAGATGCAAGAGATGAAGAAAGAGAGGAGGACGATCCGCTGCCCAGCAGAGCAACTCGTGTTATTAAGACACAGGTGAACGATCCACACGGGATCGCGCACAGCATTGCCTTGACGCTGAGAAGAAATAGCAATGGATGGAAGAGACTGCCTTCAAAAGCTGCAGACTGTTGCCCATCCATGCTCAGCTGTTTGTGCTACCGCTTTTCTACCAAGTATTGCACAGACGTCAATACAGAAGGAATGAAGAACTCATTCCTTTGTTGGGCACAGTGTCCCCCATCACAGTGCTATGTGGTTAATTGTAATAAGAAGAAAGTCAATAATACAAAACAGTTGGATGAACAGGCTCTGGGTGCGATGCACATGGAGTGACAGGAGGTTGTTGTGTTTCCTGCAGATCATTGGCTGTACAGCCTCACCCACAGTGGGCTCTGACACGGTGAGGCAAATTTCCTTTTAGGTTCGCAGTAGCTGTATTTGGCTGGGTGGTGGCTTTTGTGTACTCCACAATTTCCTACCTCCTTGTAAGGTTTTGGTGTGCTCGTGGGGGGCAGAGTTGCTCTGGTGCATAAGCTTTGGCAATGGCAAGATCAGTGCTGACTGGTGTTTGGAGTGCGCATGGCATTTTGATGTGGAGAAGAATGCATGTGCAGCATAGTGTTGCAAGCATCCACACATTGCAGCCAAGGTAGCTCCCAGCATGACGATTCCCGGCCTCTGCTATGCTCGATCATGGTGGTGCCTTTAGGGGGCATCCCGTGTCTGCCTTCAACAGTGAGGATGGATCTGTGCTTGGCACACGTTCACAAAACAGTGTCCATGCAGTCTTATGTCAGCAAATTTGGCTTTCTTGCTTCAATGAACCATAATATTACAGATCCAGCAGCAGCTTAAGTGCAAGTAAAGTGTGGAGGTGTTGCGCTGCCAAGCTTGTCATTGATGTATGGATGGTGAGCGGCTTGCTTTTGTTTCACTGTGCAGCCACGTTTGAAGTCAGCAACATACCCAGTAACGTGTTCACTTATGCACCCTGGGAATTACAAGCAAAGTTGCTAGTTCTAGCCGATCAAATATCTGCACAGAGTCCACCAGAAATTAGCGAATCTGGGCAGTGTGTGCTAAGGCTGGTCAAAACATCCACCCTAAAGTTTTGTGGTCTGCATGTGGCTTTCTTTTCTATTGGCACGATGCCTAGTTTCAAGTTAATCTCATACCCCTGATAGTGAACATGACTGTGCACAGGCAGCTGCCAGCAGCAACCTCTGCCGCTTGCTGGAAGCACTGGATGTCAAGACTGGACTCTGGATACCAGATGACAATGTAGAGATAGCACAGTTAGTCCCAAAAGCACAGGAGGTTTACACAGCTGTGAAGCGCAGGGACGCTGATGGCAAGTGGGGCAAATATCTTGGAGAGCTCATGCAAGACTTGCTGAGAAAGGCTCATGAAGGAAGGGCAATATATAACACACGTACGGCAAGAGAGACCTGTTCTGGTTTGTCTGGGTTGTGAATGCCATGTGCTGTTGTGGATTTCTGGAGTTCAGAGTGCGAGGTTGCAGATCTGAAGTCTTATTCGTCTCTTGCAATCGTAAAAATCATGTGTGTGACGACTAGCCTTAGGGTGGGGTATGTTGGAATAAGCTCTTCAGGAACTAATTGCAGATTCGAAATGCCCAAGTAGATGCAAGTCATTTTTTAAAATATTACATCGCATTTCAGCGTCCAGTGCCTTCGCCTTCCTATCACAAGATATGTGGGCCTTGTGCCGCCTAGCAAGAGCGTGCAAGGCAACATAACATCCCCAAATTGTTAGAAACCAACGGATTGCTCAGTCTCAAGAAAGAGAGAAGAGAAGTTCAGCGCTCAGGTGGGGGGGCGGGGGGGGGGCTGGCAGATCAGCAATCACACAGAATCGCATTTGTCACTATGTTTGTTCTACTCAACCCACACGACATGTAGATACATGTGTCAATCCATTTAGCCATTAATGGAAAAAATCGTGATTCATGGTGATATCACACTAACTTTACATCTCCTTTCCGGGCTTCCTGCTCAGCTTCACCACGAGCTTGCTGCCTGCTGTGTGGCCGAGGATTGTATTTGGACAGAATCACGCTAGTCTTTGGGCAATCCATTACTGAGCAATGCATCGTTGCAAGGCTTGTTCACATGCTGCACAGCAGATGATGGAGATGTCTGAAATAACAGGAACAACATCACAGAGAAACTGCTTTTTGATCTACCCTCCATGGACGAGCCTAGTGGAGGAACCAGTGGTGCATGTCTGTTTGTCACTGCTGTCGCGGCTGATGAAATTGAAGGAACATGCAACACAGCACATCATGTACCGGTCGGTGCACATAGTCCTACTTCAAATACCATCCATGCCCAAGCCCAAACTTGGACTTGCATGCAAGCATGACGTGGCCACACATTGTTTGTGCTCTGTTGCCAACTGAAAAGTACTGCAAGCCACCATACAGGTACCTGAGCAACAAGGAGACGTTGCAAGTTCGGCCCACTCGTTTTCTGGCTTTGTCTCTGAAATCAGCGGGTGTTGTGGCTGTTCCATGACGCAGTGATAGATACCATGTACACTATTGCAGGAAATCTCATGAGCAACCTTGCAGCTCCTGATATTTGGTGGCATTTTGTCTGCAGCTTTGGGCGACCTAGACATCGAGTCCATTCTCCGAAGCTCGAAGCTCACTAGTGGCTTTGCATCCTCTACGCTGGCAGACAAGCTGGCCTTGGTGCAGCAAAGGATTGACAAGTCTGCAGTTCTTGAAATGCAGAAGGCTGACTTCAAGGAATGGCTGGGTCTCTTGGAAAGGATGAACAGCGCTTTGGACCTGGTGCATGACGTTGGTCGTGAAAGCACTTACGACTATGTCAACGACTATATCAGTAAAAGGCAAGAATCCCTGAAGCAGCAATTTCCTAACCTTTTTGATGGCCAGCGCATCTGTAACTTCAAGAATCTTGCAAGGTGTTTTCAAAACCACCCACCCATAATGATGACCCGTCAGGGTCAGGCACCACTTGCGATCGAGGCACGGAGCTTTCCACGCTTCGCTGCCCTGGTGGACATAATACATGAACATTCAAAGGGTGTGAAAGACTTCCACGGCATCGTCTTTGTCCGAACCAGGGCGGGGGTTGCACAGCTCTGTGAAATGCTGAAGAGCATGCCCCAGCTGGAGGCTTTGGACATATTGATGCTGGTTGGCCACGGCAAGGGCAAAAAGATGCAAATCGGTATGGAGGAAGGGAACAAGATATTGAGGGGAATGACTTCCACAGCCCAGGTGAGAACATTGAGCAAACAAGAGGCTGAAGCCCTGGCAGCGCCATGAAATTGCTGTTTGCCAAACACAGACTAGTCTTAACTTCAACTATTGTACTGGAATCCCACTGTTGCTACTTTGTCCAGATCCTGGAAGGCACTGCTGTGGGGCCATTGGGCGATCCCTGGTGCTTTTCACTTCCATGAGCGGATTACTTCTGTAGCAAGGTCTGTTCAACCCTGAACGGCCCTCAATACTGCCTGCTTGCATTTGTGCTCGCCAGGATGACGTACTGAAGAGATTCCGGGCTACCGGGGAATGTCTGCTGTTGGCAACCAGCGCAGCGGAGGAGGGAATAGATGTGGCGAGCTGTGAGCTGGTGGTTCGCTACACGGTCTCTCAGACTGGTACTGAGAGGGTGCAGTCCAGGGGCAGAGCCAGAAAACAGGGGGCCAGATTCTATAATATTGTGGAGGAAGGGTCTCCAGAGCACATTCAGTACAAGAGATCAAGGAAGGAGGAGGGCCTCATGAACGAAGTCTTGAAAGCACAAGAAAACATTCACAGAATCGATGGCCCTGCTAGTCTGGCCGACTGTAGGGTTGGTGGTGTTGCTTACTGAATATTGGCAGTATTGACCAATGCTTTGCTGTTTGATAGGCTTGGCTGGAGATTGGGAGCCAGGGCATTGGTGGTTGGCTGGGTATTGGATGCAAAGAGGAGGCGATATTTTGTTGGGTGAGTGGGTGCTGAAGGCACCAGGGGGGACGACACCTCCAACTGTTTGGATTGCTCTGGCCCACTCTTCTTAGTGGTGCGTTTTGGCCATCCCATGACTTCCTCTTGTTATTGAACATGTCCAGTGCTTCGGTCTCCATGACATTGCAGGTGCATTGCAAGCATGGGAATTTTGTGGCCAAGCAGCGGATTGAAAGTGCCAAGAGGTCACATTGTGGAGATGGCAAGAGCCTTGGTCAGGAAGACGCCACGGGGGGACAGAGCAAGGTTGATGGCGATGCATTGGCATGAAGGGACACATGCGAGGCAGTGTGGCAATGATTTTGCCTCTGATCGGTTTGCCGATTTCGATTTTCTGCATTGTGCTTGGAAGCAGCCATGCTCAGCTCCATGCTCATGAGGTCATGGGGCCACACATATTTTTCCGCAGCCGCGCTTTTCTGCATGGCGGTTTCCTACGTAGAGCAGCACGCAATTGGGGAACAGATGCCAGCAGCTGCAGACCATTAATTTTCTTGCAGTTCTGTCATAACGATTTGAAAGGACGGGTGCGTTTCGCAGAGTTATGTTTGTTTAGTGCAACCTTGTAGTGTGCGTTCAGCTTCTGAACATGTACAACATTGCGATTGGCCCTTTGATTGATTGTCTTCACATCCCTGTCCACACATTGTCCAAGCACTGTCCCTTTTTGTTGAGAACCTTGTTTTCAGACAAGTCTGATGGGAGAAGGAGAGGGCCAATGATATGTCCTCAGCAGGACAATCACTGCCCTTGCAACTGCAAGGCGATGACAGGGGCAGACGAGTGTCAATGGAGGACTCGCAGGGGGAGGTAGACCTCGGCGGAACAGTAGGGAATTGTGGAGAGTGCTTGAAATTTGCTTTGATTGTTTCTGTTCTTTGGATAGAATGCTGCACATGCACACATGAGGCAACCAGCAGCAGTGACAGAGGGAGGGGGCTGGATTCGGGATGGTGATGCAACAGGGACATGGTGAGGGTGGACTTTTGCTGGGTGTCCGTTGCTGTGGGCTTGTGACGACGAAATGGTGGAGAGGGACGGACATTTGGGCCGTACGAGTAGAGGTCGTCGGGATGTCCGTGTCACGTCTTTCAAAACCAAGGGTGATGCCATTGAAACACACGTACGTTCAACGATCTGGTCCCGTTTAAGCACATTTTGGGCAGAGTTAGGAAGTGCTTAAAGTGGGCAACATTTGACGGCAGAACTTCAGCCACGATGATCCAAACGTTTCTAGGACACTAAACTAAGTTGGGTTCACACCGTTCGAGACACTCCAGCAAACCAAACCACGAATACCCCACCCGGTTTGGGGCCGTGCTGGCCGTCTGAGCCGCAAAATGGCCGGCCAGTTGATCCGCAGGCGATTCCGAGCTGCTCTTGCTTCAGGAGTCTTGAACGTTGGCTCTCATGGCGGGAGCTTGAGCCTTCAATGCCTGGGAAAGCACTGCCCGACCTATTTCGAGTAGTCATTGAAGTTTCAAAGTTCAAGGGACACAGGCTGCACACAATTATCACAGAAGCAAGGCGCACTTGGCAGCCCATCCAGAAGGACACCCGAGAAGTCCGAACACGCTACTACCAGCATTCCCCACATTCACGGAGGCATTAGAATTCATGCCTAGGGCGCCACATTCCAAAGGAGACCA
Organism: Ostreobium quekettii; assembly: GCA_905146915.1. Taxonomy (NCBI): domain Eukaryota; kingdom Viridiplantae; phylum Chlorophyta; class Ulvophyceae; order Bryopsidales; family Ostreobiaceae; genus Ostreobium; species Ostreobium quekettii. The sequence goes on along the minus strand of CAJHUC010000741.1, from coordinate 107,474 downwards.
AGATGGGCATTTATGCACGGTTATTGCATGTATGGTTGAGTCAGAAGCGAAATAGGATGGAGTCGGTGCCCTTTACGCCTTTATCAAACTTTTGGTGTCTAGCGTAAGTTGTGAAACTGCACGACTTGTGTGTTTTCAACAAAATGTTGAACACTTTGTTAAATAATCGCAGAAATGTTGGTGGCGTTACAAAACGGGCACCGCACAATCAAGGAACAGTTGTCAAGGCGAAGGGCTGGCCATGGCCATGGCCAGCTGCTGGTCAGCAGCTCCCTTTGTTACGCGAGCAAACTAATGTTCCATGATTGGTTCAGTTGGATCCCAAGACGACCAACCACTGAGCTTTTGTCATTTAAACTCGCAAATTCACGAAGCCCTGTGACAAATTAATGGCCTGATTATGGCGGATTGATGATTTCCAATGCAAAGCAATAAAGTGGTTTGCTGCATCGCAGCAACATCTTGCGAAATCATCAAACAAGTCATGGACAATACTGCACTAGGGCGAAATAAGCAACTGATGGCTACCTCCTCGCCTGAGATGCAAAGCCAGTACTCGGTTGTGGGATGGGCGCATCATTGCCTTTTCCCATCCATTCTGGGCAGATCTCAGTTCAACGGAGGCTGCACCAGTGGACGTACAGTCCTATCAACGGATCTACAAACACGTCCACATTGCTAGTGTTTTCTCCAGCCAATCTTCAGGGATTGAACGACGGTACGAACACACTAAGCCCGTCTACTGATACGAATGATTCCTATCAGAATTGCAGCCTATTTCCTTGAGGACATTTTCCCTGTGATTTCGCTGTGGAGTACATGGTCTGTAGTCGAGACACAACGACAACAAGCGAGGCAACCCATTCCAGAATTTTCAAGGCGATTGCGCCCTTTATGCCACTTGGCTCCAGAAGACGAGATTTATTTCCTCTTCCACTGCCAGGCCTATGATTTCATCCGTAGAAGCCACTCTTGTATTTCCAACGTCACGATGCAAATACGCTTTTTGCTTCGGTTCTCGCTCGCCAACTGGCGATGACACTTCGCTTGATGTATTATCATGGACAATCGCTTCCAGACGACAGGAGTTAATAGACTCACAGATTTTGTTTGTGTATTACATTAGATTTCAACGAACGGATCACAGACTCTGCTTCGCTCAGGCAAAATAGCGAGCTGACCACTGCTCACTGCCTTGTTACGTAACTTACGTGAAACGGCCGGCTGCTCCCGCCCTTTGGGGGCAATCAGCCGCACTCCCACCGGAGGTCCCAATGAAATCGCATGACTACAAATACACTAATGTACAAGGAGAGAAATCCGGAACTCGGGCATCACAGTTTTGCCTTTCCGACTGGCGCCGCGCACGGGACGCGGCCTGGGCGGCGGCAGGACACCCTCGCCGGTCCCAGGAGTCTTCTTTCTGGGCGCTGCCTGCGGACGGCCACGCCCCCACTGCGACGTCGGTGGAGCGCTGGTACCGGCAGGCTGCATCTATCATTCGTGGCATCGATGTGGCAGAGTTGACTCATCACTCCTTGCGGAAAGGTGGCGCCACCTCAGCTTTCTCTCTGGGCGTCGGCATTTGGCACATTGCTGATTGGGGTGGCTGGAGTCTGAAGTCCGACGCGATTCAGCGCTACATCGCCATGGCGCACCGCGCCACTGCCTCCGACTTCAAGTTCTTCGGCTGGATGCGCGCTGGCCCAGAGCGCCTGCAATCCTCCCTCGGGCATTTGTTTGAGTAAGAGCCAGATCGTTCTGATTTGGAAGGCAAAACTGTGATGCCCGAGTTCCGGATTTCTCTCCTTGTACATTAGTGTATTTGTAGTCATGCGATTTCATTGGGACCTCCGGTGGGAGTGCGGCTGATTGCCCCCAAAGGGCGGGAGCAGCCGGCCGTTTCACGTAAGCAGCGTTAGCGTAGTTAAAGCGTTTACGTTTAGGACGGCGCAGGGTGGGAAGCGCCAGATTGGGATGTGAACGGGAGACGGCGCCTCTCTTAAATGCTACGGGACAAAATTGAACTTGGGAACGGAGTACCACACGGGAGGACGCGCAGTGGTTACTGGACAGCCAGTTTGGAACTGGATTTTGTGTTCCGGTTTCTGGACTCACTGACGGAGGAGCCAAAGGGGACGCGCGCCAGTGAGCGCCATCTTTTTTGTTGCCGAACTCCCCCCCGCCACAGCCCAGTTCTGCAGAAGGTTTTTTGCACACTGGATCGTTTCCTGTGCCTGAGCATAGGGGACACGCAGACCGAAAAGGCACAGATCACAGATTTTGTTTGTGTATTACATTAGATTTCAACGAACGGATCACAGACTCTGCTTCGCTCAGGCAAAATAGCGAGCTGACCACTGCTCACTGCCTTGTTACGTAACAAACGATGATGATGATGATGATGACGATGTGTATGATTTGCTGATGAAGCCCAGTGCAATCATTTCGCTGTGGCCACTATCAGCAAATTAACAAACGCCAAAGCTCACAAACTGTCATCAGACTCGAGAAAGTCAACGCGGTCCAACGCAACGCGCGTCACTTGACGTGACAGTCACGTCACGCGAACACACCGACTTCCACGTCACGCGAACACACCGACTTCCACACGTCCACATCGACGCCACAAGCGCTCCACAGGGCAGGATTCAGCCAACAGACCACCACACCCAGCCACAGAACGCAGTCGCTGGTTGTCAATCCGATCGCATCGACGGGCAACACCCGCTGGCGCACACAACAGCGAGCAGCAGCTGCCGCGAAGCCATGCCTCGGCTGCAGTTACGAACCTGCCGCGTCTTCGGCGGCCCGTCTCGCCTGGCCGCGGCGAGGCGCACGCCCGCAGGGCCCCGCGTGGCAATTGCTAGGGGGTGCAGAATACCAAAGCTCCGCTTGCCACGCCATGTGGCGCCGCCGGTGGCCTTAGCATCGGTAAACGGACAACCGGAGGCGAATTCGACGGAGGAAGACACGGAGAACATCGTGGCCAGCGTGGCGGGGATCGAGCCGCCTGGCACCACCAGTAAGGGAAAAGCCGTGTTTCCACGGCTATGGCATGGTCTACTGCGGTGACGGCTGGATCCAACGGTTTTGTGCGGCTGTCGTGGCCTGCATCAACTGGCTCACTGCCTTGGTGTATTTTGGACAGATTTGATGGAGGTGAAGCACCTGAGGCATATTTTGAAGCCGAGGTGGGGGTCTTGAAACTTCGCTGTATCGAATCGTTTTCAGTTCGTCTCTCGGGAAGACTCAGGCTGTTTGCTCCCGCCTGTGATGCAGGGATAATCCCTTTGTGGATGACCCTGACTTTGGATTTGGTGAGCAGCGAGCAACAACAAACGCGCCCTTTGCTCGTTTGCGAGCCCATACTCTTGTAGATACTAACGCGTACTTGCCACATGTCAGAGCAATGAATATGCTCTGGTTCCTGACTTCAATGCAGCGATATTCGCGGCGGGACGATCAATGACGTATGAAGCACACCTGATTAACAGATGGGTCGTTTATCAAAATTGCGTTCCGTGCAAGGCTGTGATTGAATCGCTTGCACATCGGCACCCGGCAGGCAGGGTGGCCCCTGGGGCAATGCCTACTTTTCTGTTGAGCTGCGCGTCCATTTCTGTGCTCGTTTTCATGGTCACTCAGACACAGTGACCTAGCTCATCTCAGCATGGAAGAGATTCCCATATTATGCAATGCACCATTGATCAACATCTGCCCCAAAGTTCCTGTCACTACTCATGGTGCAATACACTTGCATTCGAACAAACCGAATTTGCCAAGGAGCTTGAGCTAGAGACGGTAACGGCATCTCATTCTTCCACTCTAGAATGCCACAAGGTAGTGTATACATTATTACGTGACATTCGTAGTAGTATATATACTACCACTGCAACTTAATCTGGACGGAGGAAGTATGACCGTGTACAGCGCACGCGCTTATGTGAATAACGAGGGGGTAAATTTTCCTCCAATCATGTTCTTAGTCGAGGATGGAGAGATTGTAAATTTGGAGTCTCTTCGCCGCGACGAGGCTCTGGAGCACCAGAATGGCGCAAGCTCCCCAACAACATCTTCCCATAATGAATACCAAGACAGACAACCGAAATGGGGTCTGCGCATTGGACCCCGAAGAAGAATATATTTCGACCCTGGGGAGGTGGGCCACAAAATAGCATCAACGCACATCCAACACATTAGCCCTCCGTTTTGTTATGTTATGCAATTTCGCATCAAGATGACAAACTTGCGCACATATGTGATATAAAATGTGTCACGTTGTATTCGAAAGCAAATAATTGCTATCAGTGCATGATGTGGACGGCTTTAAAAGCCCTTGCCCTGGAAAAATGTTGAACACTTGGGCTTCGGCATAATTGTGCTCGTCGTCAACGACGCCCACCTGGATTCTCAACACCATTCCAAGTTGCGAGTGCTTTACAACAGGTGACAGCCGCAATAGTGACTTGCGGTGGCGTTTGCCCGGGAGTGAACTTTGTTATACAGAACATCGTGCGCATGCTCTGCAACTACGGTGTTCCGGAACAAGAGATACTTGGGGTGAAATATGGATTACGTGGGCTGAGGGATCGGAGCGTGAGGCCAATGAACCTCACGCGAGGTTCTGTTGCCGAAATTCACACTGAAGGAGGATCTATTCTGGTGAGCAAGAGTTGATGCCAACAGAGAGGAGCACGTGTTCATATGATCAATCGCCCCACGCCAAAGGTGCATTTCGACTGGCATGGGCCTGGGCGACTCGAGAGTGATGGGACACTATGGAATCCCCGCTTGGGCTTGCGCACAGATGTCCACAGCGAGAGCCAGATTTGAGAGTCTCTGTTGGTGCATCAGCCATCCAATTCTGCCCATTTGTGCACATTATCACCTACATGACTCCGCACTACTAAAAGCAGCTGATTCGTTTGTTTTCTAATAACCTTAGAGGTGTTCCCCAAGATGCATCCCTGCTTACTTGAAACAGCACGCAATTGTACTCAAAGTAAATGCCATTTTTCCCGGCATAAGGCAAATAAGTTAGCTCTCTTCAGGTCGAAAACACTTTAATTTCCCTTGAATGCTAGACTTAGGTGTATTTTCAACTTTTATTGCTCGCTAGTGATACTACGGATAACATGGTAATATCCTCCGCTTCGGCGGATCTAAGATATATTGTGGATGCTCATCGCTAGCGTATTGTAGTCTATGCTTCTCACTGAACCACGCCGTGCGATGAACTACGGGATATCCATAAATAACAGTCGAGCATCGGTCAACTACCATCTTCAAATAATGCGGTGTTATTTGAGTGAATTGCACCCTCTCTTTTAAGGAATTGCAACCTATATCTGCACGGGAACTGCACCGAGGATGCAGCCAATGTAAACTGCTTGTTTTTGCGCTTCTCACGTATGTCACTTCTGCTACTCAAAATTACACCCAGGGACTAGCCGATGTGTTCAAATCTATGTATCAAAATACAGTAGAAACTGAAGGATCGCCCTAATGAGCACATGCTGAAATGACGTCCTAATGACAATGACAGGGCACTTCAAGGGGATGGGACTCTGACGAAGATATCGAGGAGATCGTGAGGCGCATGAGTCTGTGGGACCTGCGCATGCTGTTTGTAATTGGCGGCAGGCTCGCCAACATGTCAGCTTTCAGCATTCAGCAGGAGTGCGAACGGCAAGGTCTCGCCTGTGCTGTTGTGTCCGTTCCAAAATCTGTGGACAACTCCATCGCCATGGTGCGTGGCATGAACGGTCACACTTGCTGTCTGTGGACCAAAAACGGTCAGCCGAGTTGCAGTTGATGCCTCGATGAGGTGGTCAGGATACAGACCATTTACATAAGATGGTTCTCAAAGCATCCATAAATTTGCTATGGTGTCTTTGTATTGATAGTTGGCAGCCTCCTATCGGGTCTTCGACTTGTCCGCGCTCTTTGCGTGATGATGTCCGACAAACTGGGGTACGGACCTTGGAGCGGTGATGGCCGCTTAGGATAGCCGTCGCCCCAAACTCTCCTATCCACATTCCCTTATGCTGAAGGAGAATACTGTGTCATTCACAGTTGCATTCTGTATATGGGACATGGTATGACAGGATCACGCACAATTACGTGACCATCACGTCACAGTGTCGCTGAATTGCTGAATGTATTTCTGCACATATTTTCTTCACTTGTTTCTTCGATGCGCAGGATATGGCTAGGATGTGGTGTTCAAATTACATTTGGAGCGGCATTCTTGGCTAGGTTTGAAGGCCCGCCGCATCTGTTCACATCAGGTTGACAGAAGTTTCGGATTCGACAGCGCCGTGACGGAGGCGCAGCGAGCTCTGAGGGCCGCCAAGGTGGAGGCCACAAGCGCAAGGAGGGGCGTCGGCCTCGTGAAGCTGATGGGGAAATGCAACGGGTTTGTGGCCATGGAGGCTTCAATGGCGTCGGGTGCGAGAATGTAATCGTGGCCAATTATTGGCACTTTACAATGTTGCCGTTCACCAGCACTAGGGAAAAAAGGGCCAAATAACACGCGCTCAAACGTGTACAAATTTTACGGGTTTGGGTTATTTTCGTATTTTTAGCATGCAGAACATTTATGAAATGCATATGTGTGTGTGTGGTGTGTGTCGCAAAATGTGCTATTTGGTACTTTTTCTCTAGTGTTGTCTGCAAGGGACTAGTCCACGTTCCGTGTTTTAGAAACCGTCGAAAGTGGGTAAAATGTTATGATCCGCATTTCCATGTTTCTATTCCTGCTCTGTGTTCTCTAAATTGCCACCAAATATTCTCAAATTGAAATACCCATTGACGGAATGAGGAGCAGCACTGCAGGTGGTATCCATGCATCAGCGCTTACCAGCGTTGGCGTTTGTTCACGTATAGCTTAAATGTTGATACACCTGGTGCGGCGTTGTTCGGCGCTGCAACACAATGAATGAACGGCGATGGCGCATCAATGAATGAACGGCGATGGCGCATCGACTTTTGACCAAATTGAAGATGGGTGTCTTCAATGCAGCGAGTTCTTGCCGCGCGCTGCGAGCTAGGGATACGTAGATTTGAGCAAGTGCTCATCGCCGCACCTTTTATTGGACACTGAAGCCAAGTTTCCTTGGTGTTGTGAACGCCGCTAAGTACTGGAGAATGGACAAGCGGAATTTCTCCCTTCACACGCGCAACTCCAGAGCGTATGAATTGGGGCATATTGAATTGCAAGCACCACACAACAGTGTTTGTTTACCTAAAACATTATCCGTAGGCCTACGGATAATATTTACGTAGATAAACACTGTTGGTTGGCATTACTCCTAGGATTTCATAAGACCTTGGCACGTCAAGTGGAGCTGATACAGCCCGGTTTGAAAAATTTCCGAGATTGCTCGACGTAATGTCTCGAACGAGCCTTACAAATTACCTGGCGCTTCTACAGTGTTTCCATCCTGCATCATTGGGGAGACTCTGACACTAATGCTCTACAGCAACAGGTCTCGTGGATATTTGCCTGATTCCCGAGGCACCCTTCTCGTTGGAGCGCGTGTGTGATCGCGTGAGCACCGTGTTGGGAGAGAAGGGCCACTGCGTCATTTGCGTGGCGGAGGGGGCAGGGAACCACTTATTGCAGACGCTCGAGAATCCCGAAGAGGACGACATGGGCCAGCTGCTTAAAAACACTCTTGTTCGTTTCTTCGAGGTGGGCGTCGGCCCTAATGGCGCGCTTTACCAAGCTGCAATGTTACAATCAGTTGCAATGGAGACTCCAGAATGAGCATTGACATGGCGGTGCAAGGTCAAAGTTCCTTTGGAATTTATGAGCGCACTTCGGAAGAGATCGTGAAGGTCCCGGAGCACTTCTTGTCACTTGATATCGCTCCGCACAGATGGCCACATGTCCTCATATATGATGGTGAACCATCCCGCTTGGCTGGCGTAATATGCCCATTAACATGATGTGGACATTATACCTGCAAGGTGGGATGATTCACCACCATCACCAATCAAAGTTGGATTGTGTAGAAATCTATAGGAGGCACTCTAAATACAGTTGCAACTGTATTGAGAGTGCAGCCCTGCAAGCAGCACCTCTGAAAGATCGTCCTACCTGTCGCAATTTTGTCTAAATATTTACGGAGCTGCAAACTCGCTCCAAGGGACCGCAAGGTTTTACTTCTTTTTCGAAACTGCGGTCCAGAAAAATGCGCCTCACTGCATTTTAAAATCACCGTTCTTGTCATTTTCCTTTAAACGAGGAATCAGCACGATCGATGTAAGTAATCCATCTTGCAGCCTTCAATTCCCTTCAGGGCGAAAATTAGACAAAACGTAATTAATTGGATCTCGAAATTGATAGAGAGTTTCTGGCGGCTACTGAATGCATACTGAAATCATAAGGCAGCCATGCAGCATTGCCATTCATCAGTTGTCCACGAAAATGCAAGGAAGCAACTTGCGCAGAAAACAGCGTTGCCCATTAAGCCCTACAGGCGTCGCCTCAATCCCAAATTTTCCAACAGAATCACGTGCTGCCGGTTGTCGCAACGTGTGGCCACCCGCCAATTGGCCCCCATCGCCTTTACGTCGCGAGGGCAGTGCACTGAGGAGTGCTCGATAACTATCATTTCCGGACACGAAAATCATGAAAGATATTAGGGACATAAATTCTTACAAACTTAAAGCCCTAAAAAACGAACACACATGAAAGACCCCTAAAAACCCAAAACGACCTACTTGACGGGTGCAAATTCATGACTACATGAACGGCATGACCATCGCCACCCCTTCATCACCTTTACGAATTCGTACCTGGCAGTAAAATTGGGTCAACCCGACATCCATGAATGTGCTGACAGAATTTTGCCCAAATTCGGTCCAAGAGACACCCCTTGGTGCGCAGGGTGACGTCGACGTCAAGTACATCGACCCCACCTACATGATCCGCGCGGGTCCGCCGTCCACGGTCGACAGCATCTACTGCAAGGTGCTGGGGCAGGCCGCGGTGCATGGGGCCTTCGCCGGGTACACGGGCGTCACCATCGGCATGGTAAACACGCACTACGTGCTGCTGCCCACGGACGAGGTCATGAGGGAGTGCAACGAGGTCAACGTAAAAGGCCGCAGGTGGAGCAGGTGAGCTGTCGCTGATGCGAGCTTGAGGAGCACTCACTCGATTTATTCGGGGCTTGGTCAAAAAACCACTGTTCTGTTGAAGGGCCGTTAGAGTGACCGATTTCGCGTGCGTGCGTCTGCTAAGCTTGGAGTGCAAATGTGATTAAGGCCGCATAGGTGGATTTCCATCATTCACAGCCTGCTGTGGGACGGACGCCTGCGGGTGCCAAGAATTTTATCCTAGCTGGGTGGCTGCGACTTGTCGATCTGCGGCAATATCAGCGCAATGAGCTCTGCGTGCATTCCTATTTTAACACATTGTGTTTTGAGGCATTGCGATCTAGCAGCGCTCTGCCCACGAAGCATGATTGGGACAAGCGTGCCATATTGCAACGGGGGGGAAATGACTTGTGCTCAGCGCATAGCCAGCGGTGTCTTCCATGCGCTCTCAGAAATACACTTGTCCTAGCTGCTGCAAGGCAAGGTCCTTGATCCATGCCCGCGAGTTTACATCGCAAAATATCATGATTCTCCAGCAGGATCATGATATGTTGCAATGCAAACTCGCAGGCAATGAGCTCTTCAAACAAAACACGCCTTTCGGCAAGCAGGTACCTCAGTCGGCACCTTATGGCACACTGTTGTACTTTGCATTTTGGCGAATGGTGTGCCGCAAATGTTAGCACGGACATTGGGATCGTCCCCAAAGAGACCCAAACACCTGAGAGCCACATCCCACCACCATCCCCACCGCCAACAGATCTGTATCTTTAGTGTTGTATTGGGATGGCCGATTGTTGTCAACCATGCCAGTATTGCTGTCCGCAGGCTGACGCAGGCTCTTCGGCAACCAGACCTCGGCGCCGGCAACGTGAGAGACGCGGAGGTCACAGGAAACGGTGCGGGGGCCCTGAAGAGGGGAAAAGAACACGCTTGAATGGGAAGCTTGGTCGAAAGGCTAGAAGATGGACGCAGGCATCGCAGTGCGGAAATTGCAGGTTTGACAGGGGTCTGCTCGGGTCACCGTAGTTCACTATCTGTTGAGGGCACTTGCGATTAAGACAGAAGACCAGCTGGTGCGGAGAGGTCAGGTAGGCACCTGAGCCCCTCCCAGCCAACCCTACCTGTCTGGACCGATTATTCCAAGGCAAGCAGGGAGGGGGTTGGAGTCTTTTGCCGTGAGAGAGCAGGCAATTAGGAGCTGCTCGCCTGATGCCCTTGTGTTCCAGAGTGGAAGCAAGGGAAGGGTCGGTGTGCATTTTTTGGTTACATTTGCTACCTGAACAAGGCTGAAAAATCGTCTTGGTTCGCAAGGTAGACGCGAAACACCCAAAAAGTTGTCAGCGAGTTTGCCTCATTGTGGCTTCAAGTTGTCGTGAGGCAAACTCGTAAAAGAATTCAGCGCCTAACAATTTGGAACCCATTAATCAACGAGGCCGTCTGCCCTAATCTCCATGAGCGTGCGAGACCTGGGTTGCTTAGAGACAGGTCCTCCGTGGAAACAATTGTTAAATGAGGATTCAAGGCCAGGCACCGGCTCCGGTACCAACCTGTTGGCGCACATCCTTTGACGCCCATCATGCGCAGACAATCGCCACGCCCAGCTAAAAGCAGGAGGCGAAAGGTAAATCTTAGAGGAGGCGTGAATAGCACCAGGATGGCCAATTGCCTGGGGCTTGTTGCGTGGGTCTTCCTGAGACCGCCCTGTAAGGCCCCGAAATTTCAACAGTTTCATCTGTTCGATGGGCAGTGTGAGCGGCAGCCCACGCCAGAAGTCCCGCCAGCAGAACAGCCATCCAAGGCGAAGTTCTCGTAAACAGAACAATCCTTATATCAAGCTGCAGAACATTGAGCCTGGCAAAGCAGCGACTCACAAGGGGCACATGGCAATTGGCGTTACAGTTCGGCTTGTGGATCTTGAGGCTTCCTCTTTGTGAGGTAGCGCCGTAGTTCCTTCTCGTAGTCCTGCACATGTTCGCCTAACTCGACCTTCAGAGGTTGCAAATATTTCTCGTACTTCCTCCATTTCCCCATCGATGTAGTGTATATGTCTTGCCGCACCTGCGCACTTCACAACTCTTAATCGCTCGCCCAAGCGCTCCAACTCGTCCGCTGCGCACTTGACAAAACGAGGCGGCCCCACTTTTTCCAAGGTCCAACAACCTTGGGGTACAAGTTGGGTGCAGCAATCAGCACTTAATAACATTCTGTTGATATTCAGCCAATGTTCAACGCTCTTTCCATCCGTTCGCAATTCTCCAAACCGATAAGGAGCACAGCTATTGTTATTCTTGTGCAGGTATGGTTTTCAGCAGTCCAGCTTGGTGCCATCCTGGCAATTGAGAATGGGAAGATGCCACACCCACAAGAGCCGCGTTTGTTGTGCATCGCTGTAACTTCGGTGCTAAAGAAGGAACAGCTTTTTGTGTGTCTGAGAGTGATGGGAGATGGCGACTTGAGAACGACACAACAAAAGAATCATCTCACTTTACGAAAACGCAGTCATTCCAAATTACGAAAAATTAGGGGAACGTCAGCCCTGCTATTGAACGGGAAAAATTAGTCGGGGAGCTGATGCCTGTGATCGGTGCCTGACGTCATCCAGTAGCCGACAGTGAATCGGTACGTCCTCGAAATTGTCATCACGGAGAAATTGCACATCACATGCGGGGTCCAATCGGACGACACTGGACACCATTCAGGGGAGTTCATGCGATAATGCGGACCCATTCGGCAGTATGCTGGTCTGATACGAAGGCATAGCTTTCTGGTGCAGATTCCATGCAGTGCGTCCGACAACCAGCATCACCTGTGCGAGGCTCGCTGTTTGGACCGCCCTGTCCGCTTCGTAAAACCGCAAAACACGGTCCTCCCATTGCAGGCCGCAGTGTTCCAGTATCCTCCTGGCCTCACCTTCTACATTCTGCACCAGAGCCTCATAACGCACCTTCAGGATCTTGTGGGGCAGGACCTTGGACCAGTGGCGCATCAGATTTTCCAGCAGTCTCTGCTGGTGACCAATCTCTGCAACGGGACAGCACGTAATGAGCAGAGACCAAACGTGGGGTTCTGCAAGTCGGCACAGTTTCACACAATTAAAAAGAATCTACATTATACGGGTCGCATTTTTTGAACAGACTCTCTGAACGGATGTAAACATGTGGCACAGCACCCCCGAATTAGAAGCAACCTTGGAAACATGGCACCCATATTGTGATCCCGTATCGTGGACGCAACAGTTTTCTCAAAATGACTCAGAAATATGGGCATTATGGGGGCCACATTTTGAAGAGCGGCCCCTTGACCCTCGGCGCAATCTTCCCACAGTCTGTGACAGTAGCGGTGGTACAACTACTGTGCGTACTTTAGGAAGGCCGCAAGCATCCCACCTGTCAGGTTCCATGCCCACGGGGTGCCTCGTCCTTCAAACGGCTGGGCGTAGCAGCTCAGACCGGCGTCCATGGGGTGCCTTGCCGCATGGATGATGCAGGAATCCGGGAGCATCAAGTGAATGTAGCCCAAATTCCAGACGTTCCGCAGCATCTTGTCCACTGTGCGTGCTACACCGCCGTTCCCGCCAGCTACTGCCATTTCGTGCACCTTCGCCACGTATGTCGCCCCGTAGTCGCGAAAGACCTGCAGGAGGAGCGGATGCAGGCCATGCATTGAACAAAATACGAATGGCCACCCTCTGAGGCCTTTATCCCATGCGTGTCATGAACATCGCACTCTGCTACCCCCTGTTGCTGAAGGCCGTTGCTGCACTCTGTGCAAGTTGAAGTTAATGCGTCAAAGCAACTGAAGAACGCCAAACGTCTTGCGCATCGAAGAGAGAGAGAGATAATTTGATGTTTGTGTCAAGCAGTTCTTCAGTATTCTCGCTCTTTGCTGTCCTGTGCGAGGAAATAGCTCTCATTGCACCACTGCCAGGGGCAGTCTGCCACCACTCCTTGCAGTGAACTACCAAGTCGTAGTGTTTTGAAGTCATTCTGCATTCATGGTTTGCAGCACAAGCTAGGTAACAATAGTTAGGTACTTTCTTTCCCATCCCTGGTGACTTGTGAGGATGCAGAATGAACAGAGCGAAAATATCATGTGACAGTGCCCGCAATCTGCAGTCCATTTTATATATTACATAATAGATTTGATCTACATTCACACATCCAGCCCATGATGCTAACCAGCCAACAAACCACATGATTGTGCCCATGAGTTTACAATTTGCCTGAATATGCAGATGCCTTCTGGTATGGCAGATTTCCAAGTAACTGATGTTCTAAAAGGCGACATGGCGACTTTTGCTGACATCTGGCGAAGGCCACCGTCCATGTTAGATAGAATCACTTTCAAAAACCACTTAATCAATGGCATCATGATTGTGCAGACAACACACGCATCTAGCTGCATGGCAGGTCTTTACTGCACCGCTCAGCCCTCTACCACATGGTAATTGGTTCTTGGAGAGCATTGTTCGCAACATGGGATGGATTGTGAGGCGGCAAGACATATCTGGCCCACACTGCCATCGGCCGCAGTGGGAGAGGCACAAGTACTGCATCATTCCTGCCCTGGGCAACAATTCCCTCCAGTGATCGAACAAAGAACTGTAAAAATGAAGGTGCAAGAATCCGCAGTGTTGTACCGTTTCTTACATGAGGCTGGCCATCCTTTCCCATATGTGCCATCAGCTCGCCAACGAGGGGGGCCAGGGGGGTGTCTTCCCCAAGCGCATGAACTTTGGAGTGCGACGCCAGCAGCTGCTCAATCAGGGTGCTTCCAGATCGAGGCATCCCCACAACGAAGATTGGCGTGCTGTCATGAAAACCCCAGGTTGGATGGAAAGTTGAGGCTGTGAACATTTGCGTCATCACCTGAACAGTGCCATGCTCGATTACCTCAGGATGTGGCTCTTCAATGATTGGTGGCATGTTGCACGCCTCCTGCATTCGAAGGCTTACACAATGCTAGAGAATCCTACATTTTCCAGTACAGAAAAGGGATTGGCAGTTAGGAGGGTGCTAGGCGGAAGGTCTTCAACACTCTGTATTCTACGAATCTGAGATCCCCTCTTGAACTTTGTGACTTTTATATAACAGCTGCAGTTGGTGATCATAAACGGTCTTATGGGGATGCCAGCTGCAAAAGGTTGCACAGCAGGCATGATGTCAGGCAGGCTCAGGGTTGAGCACTTTGCCATGAATAACAAGCGCCTGAACATCACCAGTGTGACGCCTCAATGTAGTGCGTCCACTACTTCATCTTCAAAGAATTGGGTGCAATGTTCCTCGAAAGCATGAGCACTGCAGTCACCTGAAAGCCCATTTGCTCCACTTTTGGATCATAGTTAATGCCCTCACGTTGCAGTCGGTTCCCCTCCTCCAGGTACTGCCATGCGATGTCAAGCTGGCTAAAATACAGAACACTATCACAACCTACATCGTGTACTGCAGGCTCTTCTCAGCGAAACAGGGCTTTCGCCCAAAGCCACTGTTCCACTTGCAATCTGATATATGATTAAGTGAAAACAATGCTGAGATGGGCTGTGTGCTCATCGCAGATTGGCATGCAATGCAGTACCGGCAAGTAATATTGACACACCAGGTTTGCTTTGGCATATGATAACAAGGCATCACAGTATTCTTGAGCCAATCCTGTCATGCAGACAACGCCAAACACACCTTGGCGTCAGCAATCACAGCACAATGCCAACATCCATCCCATATGGTGCATGTGTAACAAGCCTTCCTGCAAATTATCCGGCCAACGACTGGCCTCCTGTTGACAAAGAACGTGGATTATGCCTGTGAACATCTGGCAAAAGTGGCTGCACTTGCATCTGCTAGTTACTGCTGGAGCCATCACTAAACTGGCAGTCCAAAATCAAATAGAATTCCACATGCACAAATGTGGAGTCGAGTCACATGTCGCACTCAGGCTATCGATATATTAATCACAGCCAAATGGCATACAGGCACTTCTGCATCATCAGCTTTTGTTAGGCCCATATGCTGTCCGCCACAGACTGCAGCGCGAAATCCATGGGAATGGACAAAATGCAGATGAGCAATGGTCACTACAGGTTTTCGTGGCTCCATCTCAGGAACGAAGATACGCAATGTAGACGGCCAATTCCACAATATCAAAACAGCTGCAGCATTTGTAGAATTGAAAATCAAACACTCATGATTGCATTTCTGATGTCTCCAGGGTTACCATTACACACTGCATAAAGGGGCGCAATGCCGGAGGCTATGAACATCCAACGTTGGAAGTTGCTCACTTGGTCAACTACCTCACATGACAAGCTGTGCTTGACAGCAGCTGCATGCCTATGGAAAAACACAGTGGTTTTCTTCGATGGGTATCACACCTGTCCTGCAATGCTTTGTAGAGGGCGAAATACAACCAGGAGCGGTCAGCATCCTCCATGGCATCCAACCATTGCCATTCTTCTTTTGCACTGCATTTGCGCTTGCCCTCTGTTGAATACCCCATCAAAGCCCAGAACCAAGTGAGCAATCCACTCTGGATCCATGTGCTGTTGGGCCCTTCAGAGCCTGTGGCATTCTCTGCACCATCAAGAACATACGGATTGTGGGGAGCAGAGATTTCGTTGGCATTTGCTAAGCTGGCATTGCTTGCATACAACGATGAAGACGCACATCTTCCAACCAATGCGTTGCTTGCCATATGCAAATCTCTGAACACATGCCACTGTTGTAAAGGCACGCATCCATTCCATGGCAAGGCTATAACTACCAACTGCATATTTACCAATAACAATCAGGAGCGAAGTTTACAATCACTATCGGCAAGATGAAGGGTACCATCGATAAAATGAGGCCCTCTTCACATGCTAGCTTGATGCAAGAAAACATCGCAAGTGTCATTTGAAAAATAATATGTTGTTAAGTTGAAAAGGCACTTGTGAATTAAAGTTTCAAAGAGCATATTCAGTCATGGTAATATGGAAGAAAATAGTTGTGCAAATCAAGTCAATAGAATCAGGGGCTGCGAATCTGAAAAGTTTCTTGTCAAGTAATGGATTTCCAGGCACCCGAATCTGCAGATCCCCAACAGCAAGTGCAAATTCCTTGGAGGAGACCAACAATGGCTTCAGTGTGCCCCAACGGGAGGCCCTCACCACCAAGGCCTCTTCTTAAATAGTCTGCAGCACACTGTAGTTCCCACAATTGTTGAGGTGGAAGTCTTTGCATCGCCGCAGCTGCCTTTGCATACACCGCTGTGTCGAATCCACGAGCAGCATCCAAGGTCTGCGCGAAGGTTGACTCAGATGCCTCCAGCTGACCTATCATCGACAATGCCTTGCCCTTATTGAATATGAGGCCTGCGACCTGTTGCATGAACACAGTTTTAACCCTGGACACAGAGTACTGCACAAAAGCAGGCATACGTGTATGTGGCAGGCAGCAAACACAACTCTGTTATGACACCATCGGTGAATGTTGTACTGCCCTCCATCGCATTTGTTGTGAGTACACCCAGACACTGCACTTGCATTGGGACACATATTCCTGATTCATAACAGGCAACTTAACAGGGTACAGGGTATTCATAACCAGCAGCTTAACAGGCAATTTAACAGGGTACTGTCTGCGCCACCACTGGTGTCACTCTGATATGGTACAAAAGGTGCGTTCACACAAGAGTGCTTCCACATGTCTTTTGACATGCAGTAATGTACTACGTAAAGAACTTGAAACCATGCACCTCTTTGGAGTACTGAGACTAATTTGGGCAACAGTGCCTCGGGGGAACTTAAAGTAATGTCTGAGAACCCAGCAAGCTGTGTTTTCCAGCCTGATGCATAAGACAAAACTCCACCTGGTGTGTTCGTACGATTCAGCATTTCGGAATATGCAGAAGCAATGTCTGCCAATGAGAGCCCAAATTCCATGTCAAATGGAGTCTTTGCCAGAGGCTCCTAACAAACATTCAACATGTTTATTGGCTTATGAATAGCCCGCAGACTGACTTGGTGCCCTGATGCTACAGGCGTCTTTGTGCTCAGTACATGGTACCTACTGAAGAAAGGTCCTTGCGTTCGCTGGTTGGGTTTGCTTGCAGCGAGACTCTGACAGCCTCATCAATGCACTTAATGGCCTCTTCGATTCTGCCACTGGACATGAGCAGAGCTCCCAAATTGCCAAGTATGATTGTTTTGGCCACGGCTGGCAATGTGAACTCCAAAGCCTTCCTGCACAATAGCATCAGGATTTAGCATTCCAAAGACCAACAGAGATGCAAAGCCACAGGCAAGTTTCCTGTGTTCTGCAAACTTGTTACTAGTGTGTCATGGTTACAGTCCTGCTGACCTCTTTTGCTTGTCTCTCCGAGACTGTCAGTACAACCCCCTTTCCACTTGTGGAAGCAAATAGGTGCAAGGGACTGTCTTGTCTGGTTTGATCAATGCAGTCAATACACATTTGCACGGCCATCTACATCTGTACCAGATGCAGAAGAAGTCCAAATGGGCGTTCATGGCATTAAACTCTCTTTCGCTGATGTGTCCCCAAGCATATGCAAGGCAGATAATGCAAACAGCAGCCCTGAAGAGCAGGGAGAAAGCTGCACAAGGACACCTGGCTTCTCTTCATGCGGTCTATTTCTGTTGCATCGCTTCACGCAATGGGTTCTGCATGGCATGACTGGCAACACTCGCTTCCACACCTTTAATGTGGCTGCATGGTCTGCTGTGCATTCCACACACATATCTCCTCCACAACCACACAGTGGACAAACCATTTTGCATCTGCACGTGCACTAACTTGCACCTTCCCACCATATGCATTCACAACTAATTCTTGCAGAATGCATGTTGTTCACACCAACTTGTATTTGCACGTGGTGGCAGCAACACAGGTCGTATGAGCCTCAGAGTCGGGTCCATGCTTTGCTGCCCAGAGTATCTCCACTGTCTGCATATCCATCAGGCTCTGTTTCAACTGTCTCATCCAAGGCTTGCAATTTGATGGCAATACCAGAATCTGGAATGCAGGCCAGCGTCCTTGTTGCTGTGTTGTTCCTTATGCATTTGGAGACTTCGGCTGGTTTCTCATCACCAAGGCAATGGGCCAAGGGGTTGTCTGTTGTATGATGTGTTGTTCTTTCTTTAGGAATCATCCGTGCACACATGAAACTAAATGAAGGGTACACATCGCTGCTCCTAAAACACATACTCTGGCAGCTACATTTTTATCGAATGTGCATGGTCCACAATGCTTGGGCCACAAATGGGACCAATTGAAACGAGATGATGAGCAAGAATCGATGTGTGATCTTGCCGCTCTGTTGTGTTACTACCTTCCAGCTCTAAGTGCCCTGCTCTGTCCTGGGCAGGCAAATATTTTGGAGCAATTCATTGACACTGCTACTGCTCCATGTAGCGCATTAGGCAATCAAACCATTGCAGCATGACAATCTCACTTGTATGCCTTCTCAGCCTCTGGTATATTGCGTCCTCCATCAGGTCTGAGTTGGTTGACTTCCTGCAGGGCCATTCCCAATTCGATGTACGCTTGCACCTCATCAGGACTGGCCTTTAGTCTCTGCCTCAGCCTTGCCACATCATTGTTCAGCTCCTGCAGACGCATTTGTTCCTGCGGAACAGGGATCTACAGGTGTTTGAAATTCAATAGACCATGCAGGCTTCTGTAAACAAAGAAATGGTGACACAATTTCTCATATTCCACTTGAACAACCTTGGAATGCATAGTTGCCGCTTTCATACTTGCCCTTGCATCAGTTCCATTGCTGTCGTCTTCTCCTTCTTGTCAATGCCTTTCTGTTTTTCGACGGCTGTCTTCATGTTTTGCAGATAATTGGCAGAGGATAGCAGATGAGGGATGCAAAAGTGTCCGTTTCACAAACAAGTCTCTCATCGCCTGCAAGGTGCAAGGCACCCACTTTGTCCTTCAGATGCAACTTTGACCAAAGGAACTTAGCCATCATATTTGCTCCTCTTGTGCTGCGATTTGCAGAAAGGTACATTGTATTCATCCTGGGAGGGGAAGCTGCAGTGCCCAACAAGCTGTCCTATCAAGGAGTGAATGTCAGCACATACACTGAATATGAATCGTGTGTGTATAATTATATCATAAAATATAGACATCAATATGTGGGCCCCCAATAAACCACATAACTATGTTAAGCAAGGTAAAATGCCTCTTTGCAACGGGACATTGTTGTCTGTGGCGCCCACAAGGCTGAGAGAGCAGCTGTGGTGGGCAGACATTCCTTTGTCAAGCCGATGAAGTGTGAAAAAAGAAAGAAAATGTGATCGAGTTGTCTAACGGGTAGAGCAGCCCTTACAAGAGCGCCACAGGGACAAATAACCAGGCCAGAAGGGACCATGCGAATGAATGCATGAATGCATCCATCACATACAAATTGAGGCCTTGGCCATGGCGCGTGTCTTAGTGAGGTCACATCAGCGGACAACAGCAGCTTTTCTGGCTCGTTGTACAGGGCAAGGCACCCGAACTCTGAGGTGCACCGCATTCAGATCGGCCCTTTCACTGTTGTGAGAAAGGCATGCGGTTCTGATCGTTGCCGTTGAACGTTAGGGCTGGCCCACCAGCCACGCGTACGGTGCAGATCAGTGCAGGATCGGTGCAATTCATAGGCACTGCAACCGGGGTTCCATTGCATGGAACCACAAGTCTTTCGGCAGCCTTTCACCCTGATTGCGACAGACTTGCGCCCGGAGGCAAAGTTGGCATGCCCAGCGCACAAGAAAATTGTCGCCGAAGGCTTCCTTCAGTTTCAACATGACCGGGTTTGCCCAAAGGGCAGCGCAGATTGAAACACACGGGGGAACTGAAGGTAGACGCGACGGAATATCGGCGGGCGAAGCTTTGACGGGGAGGGTACCGGAGTGGCTGCCGGCGCAAATCCGGCGAAGAACGTCGCCACAATCCAGACGACAGCTGTACGCCTCATGGGAGGCGACGACACGACGCTCGACATCTGCCTCCTGCCTCCTGCAGACACCCGGCGCTGAGACCACGCCTTGCTTTGTCCCCGGGCGTCAGCAAAGCGCGGGACGGCAATCGTCGCCCCCATTTCACCCAGCCCATCCAGCCCACCAAAGGGTGAAAAAAGCTGTTCGCTGTTACGCAGACCGTGATCATCGTGGTTGGCTGGTGCTCTTCGCGACCCAAACCCGCGCTACACTGCGCCAGCGAGACCTCCCCGCTGCGCCAACAGAGCGTAGGCTCCCCGGGCGGCCCCAGGGGCCCTAGACCGGGACCTGCGTCAGGACTGCTGTGGGGAGCGCCCGCGCAGCGCCCGCGCGCAAGCGGAGATGGCTGGGGCGCTGTTCGGTGCGATCGTCCTGTCGCGGGAGCTGAAGCGGATCGCGCTGGTCAAGCCGCAGGGCTGCCCGGTGTGGTGCTTCCCCATCGGCGAGGTGGAGGGCCAGGACGGCACGGTGGCTGCGATCTCGGTGGTCGACAAGCAGACGGGCGTGAATATAAGGGGAAAGATCAGCGAAGATTTTGTAGAGGTTCGAGTCTCACGAAAGGGCCATCCCATTGGGCGCTGACTCGCTCTCGAGCGCCGTCTGCTCGCGAATTCGCTCGCTTTATCGCTCTGGAGGCGTAACGCGCGTTTTTGTTCCCCTTCTCTTTGTTTTCCTGAAGTCGCTCGAGGCCTGATCTCTTGGCTTAGCACGCCGTTGTGTTCCTACCTGCAGTCGGTGACCGCACCTTATGTTGGGCACCACGGGCTCCTTGACACGCGTGCTGCGTCACCTTTGTTTTCTTTGTTTTCCAGCTGTTTCTTGGCCCTGATCTTGTGTCCTTGTTCGCCATTGCTCGCCGTTGGACGGCAAGGAAAAGTGCTCCAATTGCTCTGCTGAGGAGGCGGAATTCAATGCATGCAACCTCCATTGTTGGAAGCGGCACTGTTTGACCTTTTTTGGGATGCCCCTCTGTCCCAACAGGCAGAGTTTCCAGCAGGAAGTGGCACACAGTGCCGGTTGTACATGGCCTACGATGTGCCAGACGGTACCATGCAGCCAGCGCCAGAGTCGGCGATCGAGCAGGCCTCCTGGCATCCAGTGGAGGAAATAGTCAATTTGCCACCAGACACGTCAGCAGAAGAGCAGCCAGTGATGCCGTTTGTGCAGGGCCTGAAGCAGTGGATCGCACGGTAGGACAGTTGCGAAACCCTCAGTGACTGGATTCATGCTCAGCACCTCCCCATCCGCACCCCACCCATTAACCCCAGCTGGAAAGGTCAACAGGGTTGCAGCGAGGCATGCACAGCTGATTTAGCAGCCTGCTGGGATTGTGCAAGTTCACTGTCATGCGTCGTTTCCATGGTGTCGCAATGGTCCTAGTGTAAGGTAGATTGTGGATCCTGTGCTGTATCTGTCTGACCCTGGAAACGGTGAACCGTACAAGTGGATTGAAGGTGCTCAGAAACTTGTATGAGCACAGGTCAGGTCATGGCCCAGGGCACAGCCATGTAGAATACTCATGCAGTGCCCTTTCGGAGTGAGATTCCAAGGTGTGTACAGATTAGAGGTAAAGCACTACCAGAAATGCAGAAAGTGTGTGGGGACCGTGAAACCAGATGCCCTGTGATTTCAGTTTTTGCGATTGACTGATCATGCCCAGGCACCTACAAAACCATGAACGGCAGTGTGTGCATGAAGATTGTTCTGTCACCAAGTGCTCATACAAAATAGTTGTCATAGCAGATGTACCATTTAGAAGAGTCCAAAATTGAATCTCTTGTCAAAGTGGCATTGTAACCAAGCTGGGGATGGACTTTGGGTGAGGGAGCTGGTGCTGTTTGGTGGGCAGGAACCATGAGCTGCGTGTGAAAGGCGACGAGAAATTTGGATGGAATTTGATTTATGCCAAAGACCGGTGGATAGGGATCAAGCCACAGATGGTGCTGAGGAACCACCTACAAGGAAACCAGGTTATGACACTTGATGTTGCCTGGTGCTTCCCTGATGAAGTGCAGTGCAGTGTGGCCGTTGATTGTGTCGTCTAAAATGCGAAGCACTGCAATATTGCTAAACACTATATGACCGCAACACAAAAATGCTGGGGTGATGCAAACCGAAAGGATTTGGTGGCATTCTGGGATCTTTGGATGGCAATCTGACGAGGCAGGGTGTTTTGGTTGATCAGTTCCTCCATGCATTTTGCGAAACTGTTGTACTGTGTTGGATGTTGTGGACTCCTGGTGTTTGCATATTGTGAGCAGCATGGTTTTTTGGTATGTCATTTTGTCGATGCAGCCATTGACATCTGTTTATGTATTGCGGCACCTGTTGGATGCTGCCAAATGACATGCTGACCTTGGCCAGGGGGTTAGGTGATGCATGAATCAGTTTAGTGGCAGCCCCTGCTGCTTCCTATGTAGGCCCTGTAGCAGTGAAGTGGGTGACCCATGTCCAATGTCAACAAGTGGAGCACGCTGACAGAGTCCAGCATATTACTCATTTGAGCTGTTGAGGACGAGTTACCACAAAAGGAGGTACTGTATTGCTCTTAACCAACATCCTCGGCAGGCTTGTGAGCCAAATGATCACAACATGAAAAATTGAGCTTGGCTCAGAAAACACATCGTGGCCATCGCCCTGTTGGAGCCATGTGCTGCATTGCATGTTGGTAAATGCACTGCATGCGCACATGTAGATTCGAACATGTGGTAATGACTCCGAATGATCCAAGATGGGCAGGTGGTCAGTGGCATTTCGTGCTTCCCTGCAAGTGCAACCACATTGGGGCCTTGCACACAGAGCAGCAAGCTGTGGTCCCTGAGCACTGAATTGTGGAAATTTGATCTTGAACGGTGGGGTGTTCCAGCGCATGTTTCAGGAATGCGGTTTGCACAGCACATTCGAGGACACACAGCCAGTGGCATTGACTGCTGTTGCTCACCTGATTCCTTCTTTCTGTTTCCTTGCAGTGTCCTCTGCCTCACTATGAAACCTTTGAGCCTCAGTCTGTCCCCAATCCAAACTCGTCAGCCGGCCCGGGCTCTAAGGTGTACTGTGCAACCTGTACGCTTCCACACCTTGGTGTACAGATCACGCCAGGTGAGGTGCACCTGCCGGGGCTGGGTCAATCATTGGTCAACCATTGGGCGTTGGCCAATGGGTGTGACTCTGGCCCATTCCGGGGTGCTGCGCTGTACACCAAGGGCGTGGATGTTTATGGGGTGCAGAGGCCGGATCGGAACCTGCCGGCATGACGTCATCTCCTGATGCTTCTGATCTGTCGGATCGAAAATCTTGGCACTCAACAGCTCCACCAGTGGCCACGTCTCTGCTTTCCAGGGTTTCCGTGGCATGAATCTGGTGGTCACTGAAACTCTGGAAAACGCTCTGAAAAGTGCCACAGACATTTCCCAGTGGATCTGTCAAACACC
Organism: Ostreobium quekettii; assembly: GCA_905146915.1. NCBI lineage: Eukaryota > Viridiplantae > Chlorophyta > Ulvophyceae > Bryopsidales > Ostreobiaceae > Ostreobium > Ostreobium quekettii. The sequence continues at coordinate 83,948 of CAJHUC010000741.1, read as the reverse complement.
GACTTGACGTTCCGTGCGGCTGAAGTATGTAATGTATGTCGATGTTTGTTGAGGAGGGCGCACATGATAGACGGGCTCTCTTTTCAAAATTGAAGTGCAACTGGTTCAGCTTTATGTGCATCTGGACTGGGTGATACTTATTCTGAGCCGCCTTGCGGACTGCTCTCTTCGAGGATTTTCTCCAAACATGTACATTGCTGATATTGGCAGAGTTTTCCTACATCGACCAAGAGAGTGCCATAGAGAATGCTGCACTGGCGGCGTTCGTGTACCTGGAAGGGGGATGTGACGTTCAATCCACATTTGTGAACATCACTTGCGTGGGCGAGCCTCCTCACGTCAACAACCCTTGGAATGAGCAGGTGAGGACACCTGTGGGCGTTGAACTCCATGAATGGGCTGCCCACTGCGCATGTTGTTGTTAATGCAGTGCTTTCGTAAAGGTGAGCATTTCACCTGTTTTGAGACAGTGCTGTGGACATCTGTGATGGTGTTGCTGCACTTTTGTTTTTGGAGCAACTGCTATGTGCAGTGTACCACGCACCCCACCCACGTCAACCCAAAACCCCACCTCTCCCTTTTCCACCCAGCTATCCACACCCTTCTGTATATGCGAACGTGATTTCGTCCATCGACTACTTCAAATAAGATCAAAGAAATCAAATAAAATTGACTATATCGAATAGGATCAAAGGGATATCAAATATCCTTTGCCTTCACGTTAGCAACTGCTAAACTCACCCTTCTTGAGCAGCTGGAAATGTTTGAACCCCTTTAGGTACATCACCTCGTTTTAGCATAAAACCAAATAGTTGTAAGTACTTGCATCATCCCACTGAACAGGCAACTTCACAACGGCGCCAGGTATTTGATGTGTTCATGCATTTGTGAATGCACACCTGCAGCAGCCCTTGCTTTGTTACGGGTTCATAGCGGATTTGATAGAGCATGACGGACTTGTACGTTGATGTGTCAATGTGTGTGCGCACCTACATTTGGTGCCCCACGGGCCACAGCTCTTGGTTCATTCTCTGATACAAATTCGGAGCAGATGTGATACAGAGCTATGGACTGGACCTGCTCTTGAGCTGAATTGTTCTGTTTGGTGCACTGCCCGGTCGAAAATGCTGAGTAGCTTGATTTCTGTTTTCTCTGTGCGGTGTGTAAAGAATGCCACTTCAAACGAACAGCAGGTCTGTCGGTTTGGCGACCTTGCTGGCTTCGACTCGACAGCTATGACTTGCTGGCCCTAGTCCCTTAATGGCGACGTGTATTCCTTCTGACTGGATATTATGCTATTGCCCAGGCTGAAAGAAAGGCAGCTGCAGAACGAGAATTGAAACAGGCCGCAGATTCGTTAGTGGGAGACTATCCAACTACACTGCAGCTCACAAACCAAGGCACAGATGGCGCCGCCAACGCTGTTCGCCAGATTGGGAACCCTGTCAGGCGCCAGAAGGCGAAGAACCCTGGGCCTGTGGGGAAAAATGCTATACAGGTGTGGGGTCCTGCTGGTTGGCACATGGAATATCAGTGCAAAAAACGTGTGGAGGACTGGGTGTATCAGCACAATGGGGCTGTGCATTGGGGCTGTTGTCGCCACACGAGTTGTTGCATGCTCGAAGGCCTTGCCACACACTGTGCGCTACCAAACTTGACCACAAGCAAGTGCGCCTGGTGGATGCTCAAGAATTACATTTGATAGAATTCCACCACGAGTCATCCTGACCCACATGGGCTGATACGCTTCTAGGCTATACAGTTTCGACCAAAGCAGGGTGGGTCTGTCTTCGTTCCCACGCTCCCACAATCTGGCGCCAATAGTGACGTAACTCTTGCCGTGGTCCAGAGCTGATATGCATTTGGACACGGACATTTATATGGGCGGACAGCGCATCGCTTGCATTTGTGTCTTCGTTGCATTCTATAACTGATATGACATACGTTCATTATGAGCCTGCAGGGGGCACTCTAGGTGTTGAGCAAAAACATGGCCAGTGGTCCAGTCCAGCGGCATTATTTGTCCCCTAGTTGTGAAGTTGCTATATGATGCTTTCCAAATACACGGGTCTCATTGAGAGCAATGAAACAGCATATCAGTGCCTGCCGCAGGAGTTGAAAGAGCTGTGCGACCGCAAGAAATGGATCCAGCCACGGTACGACTACTCCGTGGAAAACGGCCTCTTCGTGTGCACTGTCGCTCTGGTGGGCGCTGGCATCGAAGGCCTGTCCACAACCGGACACACAAACCAAAAGCAGTCCAAACTGGAAGCCGCCCAGCTGGTGATTGCGGAGCTGACCAGGCAGAATCTGTACATCTCTCCATTCCAGACGGGCGCCAACGCCACCCTGCCGCACCAGTAGTGGCACGGGGCGCAAGCAGAGGCTGGTTATCATGCACGAATAGGCAGTACTTTGACAACTGTGCTCAATGAGGACGCATGCAAAGGGCTGACCACGAGAGGCTCCTGTGCGTGAGGGATGCAGTCTGTGGGATGGCTGGAAATGGCATTGACGCCGCCCTGGTCTGTGATGACATGAGGACAGGGGCGTTGGTCTGGGGCCAGGCGACCAGCGATTGCGACGGCTGCTGCGTGGTTTGGATTTGCTGTTTTGAACGAGGCCATATCGGCAAGGTGGACAAGACTCAAGCTGTGAATGTGCACATGGATACGGGTAAAATGACGTTGAGACTGTTGACGACGGCCCAGTCAGGTGGCAGCACCGCAGGCTGTTCTATGCCACTGTCTTCTGCCTTTCGTGTGCACGCGCGTGTTTGTGTGCACAATGACAACGCCAGAGGGTGACGTCAGATATCGGTTCAAACCTGAGATTCTAATAGAAGTCCGCATTTAGAAGTGCACATGGGCGGCATGGAGCACTGTACGCCTTCATGTACCCCAGGACACACGGCGCGAGTCAAACCATGTCCAGCACGTTTTTGCGGTGCTTCTGCATGGTGACCCGTTGGCCGTCTTCCACAGACATGGGCAGCAGTCCCAAGCCCTTTTTTCGCCGCAAACTCGGCAGCATCCAGAGGATCCACCAGTAGCGGCCGTCCACATCAAAGGTGGCCTGGAACGCGCAATGCACAGAACGTCCGTCATTGCCTGGAAGGTGCAAGGGGATGTACTTGCCAGCTGCGAGCAAACGCAGTCAAAGAACTGTGCAGCTGAGAGTTTAAAGTGGCGACACAGGCTACCACAAACCTGTGGCGCTTTCGCCTGCACAGCAGCGACAAACATGCTGGAGCGGCAGGTCGTAGTTGATATGACAAACCGACCACGCAGCTGATGGTTTGGGAATATGAGATTCATGGTATGGCTGCCGTCGCCGTCACGGTAGTGAGCACTACCAGGGAAGACCGAACCAGCTATTGCAGCGAGCACCACTAATTCCCCAGCAACAACTGTGGTAGTCAACAAGCGTGGCAGTTTGTCCCCAACGCTGCGTAGGCCATGAGGTACGCCTCCCGTTCATGGCGTTTGCCCAAACCGTATACAACGGGGGCACGCGAATCGAAACAGGGCACACCTTCCAGTTTCTCACGGGGCCCATGTTGTACGGATTGCTGTATTCCTTTCCTTGTCTTCTGGCGGCAATAAAGCTCTCGCAGTTATCATAGAAGTCGATGGTACCCTGGCCAGACAGTACCAAGAAGCAATGCCAGGCGAAGAGACCACCCACTGCAATGCAGGCGGCGGCGGCAAGGACCATGGTGAACATTCGGAACCACAACAGTCTGTGGTGGTGATTAAGGAAGGTGTCCGTATTTAGCGCCATTAGGATGGCCTGCAAGCATCACAACAAAGGATCAAGTGTGCAAAATGGCACAATACGGTCCTTCGGTTGCACCACCAGATGCTTGACATGACAATGTTCCGGTATCTGCACGTCGAGGGCAGGTCACCGCCCAGTGCCGTGTTCGTGCGGAGCTCATGCAAGATTTCCGTCGTATGTTTCTTCAGCAACTAGTTCATGACAACGGTTCCTCTGTGACAACGATGAACTTCACAACCGCCCGTGATGTGTGTGCCCCTGCTTCCTATTACGCACTCCACCAACTGCACGCCAAGAGCATGATTGAATCGTATGAGCAGTCTGGAGCCTTGCCAACAGCGAAGTTACCAGGCAGAAAATGAAATGCGCAGAATCACGGACGCCGGAAGCCACTCGTTGCACCAAATACCATATATTCAGCAATTGCAAGTAGTGGCAAGATAGACCAGCACTCGAGCCACTGTGGCACAGGTGCAAATGACTTTGATATGCACATGGGCTCACACACCCCCGTGCACCCCAAGAGGTCCTATTTCCATTTTCGAACAGCCGAGGTGGAGGACACTGGCCCCCAATGGGGGCATGGGTTTCGACCCGGAACTTTCGAGGCTGTTAGCTATTTGGAGATGCGCGACCATGTGACAGAAATGCAGCAGTTTGTGCAAGCCATGGGGATGCAAGGGACACGAACACTCAAACGCGAACAGACGGACCGACTGCCGGAGGTCACGCTGGGTTAGAGGACCATGTGCACGTTAGGTGCACAGGTGTTCGCACTTGCAACACTAAGCTATGTTCGTGCTCCATCTAAGGCGACTGACGGCAGCAACAACAACACCCTGTCATGCAGGGTGGGTGTCAATCCTCACCGCATAGGCACACCCGAAAACAAGGTACATCAGAAACAGGAAAAAATAGCGGTAGTTCCTGAATCCCACGCAATTGCCCACCCACGGGCAATGGTGGTCCATCTTAAGAACACACCTGCGGGAGCAGAAACGAACGCATGAAAACCGAAAAGTGCGCTGGCCATCACCAGGGCGTGCATGAACTGTGAACACCAGGCGTTCGGGTGCCAATGCCCCAAGTTTTGGGGAAATCTAACCCATGGAAGGAAAGAACCATGTCTGCTCAGTTGGAACCATGACAGAACTAGGACTCTGACATGCCACCCAAGTACTCGATAAGCAGCAACCAACAACCAGAAATAAAACGCAAAGACACCTGTGCAATTGCAGTAACATTGTCAAGAATGCACAAAGAATGACCTGCTGCCCAGGACAAGGGTGATTCTCAACTTACAAACGGGACACTAACAGAATGTCAAATAAATACTGCAACAGATTCTGTGTCCATTAGTCCAGTAAGATCCCAAACCACCAGAGGGAATGTCCTCAAGTATGCAGCGAAGAATGCAGGCAAGGCGACACCATGCAGACAAGAAGAGTCACACTCTTTGACTTGCAGCCCAAGGACAGTGTTGCAAGAATGGCACTGTGGAGGACGCTGTTGGACTGGCAAGACACTATGCTGCAACACCATTCAGCATTTACTGAGGACCTACTTTCTGCAGATGCTGCAGTGGTGCGCAAGGTCAGGCTTGGGTCGATTGCACTTTTTGCAAAAGCGCCAGCTTGCCTGCATCTTGGAATGCAATACCTGCGTGCCACACACCTTGGAACTGAGTGCAAACCCTGTACTCTGATGAAGCAGCTTCAAAACATTAGGTGAATCTGAAAAAGGCAAGCACTGCTTCAGACACTTTGCCTTTCATCATCTTGCACCTGCCTGGACTACTTGACTGCTTGCTTGTTTGTCCTGAGCTCATAAAATCAAACAGGCCATCTCGGCAGAGAGTATAAACTCCATATCGTCTTGCATGTTGGCACCATCTACAACTGAAGCACGACGTCATGGCTCAACTTGAGCAGCCACGGACTGGGCCATTTCAAGCTGAGTGGAGACATACACCTTGGGTATTACCCTGGCCCTTTATTCCACCAGTGGTGTTGGACACACCCTTTCAAGGTCATTCACTCAACTCTGGCCATCGTTTGCTGTAGTTCAGCATATTGCTGGTCGGCTGCCAAGACCCAGCTTGTGCACTGCTGGCATCCTTGCCTGCCACTTGTCCTGACCTTGTTACACTCTTCAAGCTGTTGGCTAACTGGTAGGTGTGGAGGATCAAGAACAACAATGGACTCGCAGTAACATTGTGGACTGTGTTGCACATGTCATGCAAGTACTGTTTTCTTGCACCAATATTTTGCCCAGGGCACTTTGGTGATGCTGATTCATGGAGACAGCAAGAGTCATGGCGACATATGGCAATAAGCAGAAGAAATCGCAGAATGCTCGTAGCACAGAAATCCTGGAGTGACAGAAAAGCTGCAGTATAGTTGTGCCACAGTGGCCAAGTGCAGGGTGGTTATGCGCATGAACATTACAATCCCAATTATGCGAAAACTCTCTGCAGCACTGCACCCAACATCCACTGCAACTGCTGTTTTGTCAGTTTATCAATCAAGTGTCCAAGGGACACACCTCAAGGTCCATCTCGGTTGTTGTCCCTGGCGATGTGAAAACGCAGGCGAAGTAGTTGAATATTACATTGAACAAGATACACACACCCACACAGGTGTGGAACAGCTCAGTATTGCCTCCATGCTTAGAGCCTATCTGACAAGAAGGCAGGGACACAAACCAATGGTCAGGGGGATCGCTAGTTGTGCCCATTATTCCCAGCATCGCTGCGAAGGTACATGTAGGCAAGTATCTGCAACATGTTGTCAAACAGAATGTTTCCTTGCAAGGAACAGGACCAAGGACTCGATGCCCATACCAAGCAGCCCAGCACTGGATCGGCCTCTCTGGCAGCCTCCAGGGCATGTGATAAGCCCAGAAACAACATAAAGAGACCACAATGAACAAGTAAGAAATGCCATAACCATGGTAGGCATTTCGCTGTGCCCCCTTGGAGCAGGGAGCCAAAAAATTGGAACAGAAAAAACAATTAAGTGGTGAGCAGGGCCAATTTCAGTGGTGAAAGCCTTTAACGCAGCTGTGTTCGCCACTCCCAGCACATGCACTCCAAGCGATTATACGAGTCTGCAGCCATCAACGTCTCAAATCGACCACTTTCCTTGGCCCCCTCTTTGCTATTTTATAAGTGACTGGATCGCCAAATGATAGAAACAAACGGCTATGACATGGATATTAGAAATTGCTGATCGCACTGGTGTGTGTTGCAGTCAGTTTCAAGGCAACGTCTTTCCACCAAACAGACTCAGCAGTTCGTTTGCTCACCTCAGGCAGCAGGACTAAGAAATAGGCACAGGCCACGGCAAATATGAGTCCAACTGCGATGAGGACATAAACTGGCGCCATGCAAGACATGGAGCTCTCCAGCACGACCTCCAGGATGTTGAACATCACGCTCAAGTTGCACCTGAAAGAAGCGACGCATGTAACCCAATTTTACAGCCTACACTGGATTCGGTGTTTCCTCCAAGCGAACCACATCTTGATCAGGCACAAACGCGTGGGATCAAAGTTTTCTGCGCAGATTCCCCAAATCTTGCAGCCTCTGCTGGATTCGCTCGTCCCACAAAAGTGCTGCATCGTCATCAAGCATGGCGTACGCGGCGATTTTCAATATTTTACACATCAACAAGATGATGCCGGCGTAAGGGTTCTCCAAGCCAACGCAGTGGGGAAGCTGCCCCGTTCCACTGCCATTCGGCAGCCGTGGAGTGCAGTGGACCCGACAACCTAACGAGCGTTCCAACAGGTAATCATCGCTATCCAAGGCAGCTCCGGCTGTCGATTCCCCGTGGTAACGGCTGCGGCATAAGGTACAGCAGTGGCGGACAACATTGGTGCCGCACGGGCAAAGTATTGACAGCGCGATATTGTCAGATCTCGTCTTCACGTACAAGCGTCGACATGGCGCGCAGAATCCGATGGGCATGAAGACCCGCTCCACTGGGCGCCCCCGGCTTCGACCGGTCAGGGTCGACGTCCTCGCGCACAGAGTGCCAGACGCGCCAGGGCCTGGTCCGCGCCTGTCACAGGAGCGAAAAGTGAACCCGCGGGAAAAAAAAATGGCAGTAAAACTGCCAATAAAAAATGCCTCAATCCGGTCGTTGTATGTTGTGGTGATCCGCTGCTGAGGAGCCCGGCAGCGTGTGTCGCCAACGGCGCTGGCGTCGGGGCCCAAAACCCTGTGTAGCTGGTGTGACCAACCGGCCTTCGCTTCCCTGCGCCACACACACGTATGGATGCACTGCAGGCCGCATATGAGGTTCGAAGGCAGGATTGTCCGCTTCCGTGCTGCGACCATGAGTGTTGGTGACGTTTCTGGCGCACCTGTCGCCGTCGCCGTGTGACTTGGACGTTACCCAGGACCGCCCCGAGCCATGGTGTTTGTTGTCGGTGCACAGAACGTCCTTAAAGCTGCGTTCGAGGCCGGAAGGGCGAGGATTGACGCCAAGAAGAGGTGACCGTCCGCCGCGAGCATTCGCGGCGGAGGGTTGACGGCCGCATCTGACTTTGCTCACGCGGTGTTGTAGTGGCCATCTGTTCTCATTCACGGCCCACTGCCAGGTACGCCTTGAATCACCAAGAGGTGGAAGCTGCCAGGCAGCAGTTCCACGACGCCTGCGACGACCTCCTGCAGGACCTGGTAGGGGGAAAGTGCAAGAATGTCTGAAAGGCAATTTAAAGTCCCCAGGAGAGCTACGCCCACCGTGGATCGCCAGCGAAAACCACAAAGAGCTCTGATTGGCGTGGGCGTCACATTTTCCTTGTCAGCTTGGCAGGTGCATCTAAGGCAGCACATGCACTTGCGCAGAAAACGACCTATCGTGCAGTACTTTACATTTCAGTATGTCCTGGATTGTTAAGGTGATGGGAATGCATCTGCCTCTTCTTGTGTTCCTTGTTGTCAGCTCCTGAGTACTGTCTGCTCAAACAAGCCCGAGCAGCGCCCACCATTTCCAACGTGAGGAAGGCTTGTAGGTCAACATAGCCTCCCCACCATCACACCTCACGGGTAAAGTGGCCTTGGGAATTGTTTGGCAATTTTCTTGGTTCATGGCTTGAGCTTTTGTTTGGTTAGGCCATCCTTGTGACTGTATCCCCTCACTGTGTTGGGTACTTCAGCCAGCAACCCTGGACGTTTGCTTTCCACACAGCACACCTGGCCTCCATGAAGACATTGCCACAGAAGACTGCGCTTTCGCCAATCCAAACCACAGGAAAATTTTGAACATGTCCTCATCCCGACAGAGACTTGGAAGAAAATCTCATGGATGCAGATGTCCACAGGCCATCTGTGAGGCTTATTTCTTTTACTCCATCCACCCCACCCCGCACTGACGCACGTGCTTTGTACAAACACTTCAGCCAATGTGCCATCGTGCTGCACACAGATAGAGGCAGAGCAGCAGCTATCCGCCCAACAATCCATGCCAGGTCAAGGCCTCAATGGACTGCCAGGTGTGCACCCTCAATATTCAGCAAATGTTTTTAGTGATGCTGCCAACAGGGGGCAGGGTGTGCCTGTGCTTGCAGTGACTGGTGCCATGGTTGTGCGTCATGAACCCCTCTACAAATGAGTGCACTTATGGTGGCCACAGCACCTCGGCCACCAGCCGGTGCAACAGTTGTACAAATGTCATTGAATATTGTACCTACACAGAAAAATAGTGCCCCATTTGGACTGGGGAATGCACAGGGGATGTGCAAACTGGTAAATAGTTTATTTGGTGACTGGGGCATTGAGAGGGGAGTCTGGCAGTGTCTGTTTCAGGCTGTGCTGTGTACTACTCAGAATTCATTTTGCAGTAGCATCTTTGGCTGCAAGCACTGTGCGCCTGGGAAGCACCAGTGTCTGTACATTTGTGTTAACATAAGGCTGGAGATCAGAATGCCACCCCAATTTGCTGGGGTGTGACGTATGCTTATTAGTTGCAGGTTTGTTCACCAAGAAAAGAGTGGTCACAAGGACACTGGCAGTATCTGACATGGCACTGCGCGGTTTTGTGGGGTGCACTTGCTGACAACATTTTGGACTTCCTGTTCACTGCAGCTAGAGAGCACAGCAACGAAATGGACATGGCTGATGTGGAGTTGTAACTCTTGTCAAAAAATGTCAGCATACCTTTCAACATAAAACAGTTCGCTACCCTTGCACCAATGAAGCGAGGTCAAAACAGCTTCATGGCTGCAAAGAAAGCTCTCTGATTGCTGTCACATTGCCCTGAACTAAAGCTCAGGGCAGAACTTTGGCAGCAGAGAAATGCCATGGTTTCCTTGCCTACATCTTCTTGCTGTTCAGGAATTTTCTGGCAAGTGGGTGCAGAGGCACCAAATTATTGTGGGAAATCCATCCTAGAACACCCGGGGTGGGGTGAGTCACGTGACAAGCATCTCGCGTTGGCAAACCGCATGTATTCTTTGTTTATGATGATGCGATTGGCCCGAAGGCTGTAAATGCCGCACTCGAGGGAAATTTGAGTGTCTGCGGACAGGGCTGTGGCCATATGTACGATCTTGCACTAGCATTGTCAAGCGTGGCATGTGCACTAATGCATCTCTTGTGCCAGATACACAAAATTTCAATATGTTGGTAGTGTTCAGGTTGTATATCCCACTGTTTGCACTCTCTTTTGCTAGACAGAAAGATGGACACATACCAAGTGTGCTGATGTCTCTATACGAGCTGTTTCTGCCAGATGAAGATGTCATTAATGGCATGGAGGGCATGATGGCTGAGGTTGCGCAGCTTGCCACACAGCTGAAACGTCGAAGACAGGGTTGAAGAAATGCTAGTGGACGAAATTGAGGCGCATGTTTGCTATGCTTTTAATACCCAGGACGATATTTGCACATGGATTTCCTTGAAAATCGCCTGTTCCAATTCGGCTCTTCCCTGAGCTCTGCCCTGAGCCCAGTGGCCCCATTGCAAGACGAGGTCCTTTCTTCCAGAAGCCTTTGCCTTTCGGTTCATTAGGATGCAGTGAACACTGTTGGTGTGGCCCAACTGTTCGCATATTCCATAATGACATGTTTCCTGCTTTACAGGATTCTCTTCCTTCCTGGCTCACACGGCGACTAAAGAATCTTCGCTCGTTCATCTTTGCTGTCCATCACCATCTGCGGCAAGACGTAGCCCAGTGCTGTTGCATAGTTAGCCCTTGTTTTGCGACTTAAACCGAAGCAGTAACCCCTGGTACTTTTCACTTCAACTCCCCGTCCCCCAACCCTTTCCAAGTGAAAGAAAAAGGGACAAAAAATTAACACTGTACATCACGATAACATCGGACTCACTCTATTGTGGGATAGGCTGATGTAAAGAAAATGTAGGCGGAGGTAGGTGGCCCCTCCTCCAGTAGGGAAGCGTCCTGCAGACTTGGCAATGACTGCCAAGAGCTACCCATTTCAAGCCAAGTCTTGGCTCTCCTTGGATGTGCGTCCGGAATGCCCAGATTCCTTAGCCGAACTTCAAACACAGTGCATGGAGAACGGGTGCAAAACTGCCAGAGGACGGGCTGCCAGGAACAACTTTTGCCGTTGCAACCCCACATGTATGTGGGATCTGTGACAAGGATTCTGGAATGCACACTTATCGAGCACACACCCATGTCTCGTCCATCAGAAACCTGTGAACTGGCTCACTTCTGGCTGCGAGGCTCCCATGGCACATCAAAGGCCCGAATTTCGCATCAAAGCTCGTGCGGCAGTGACTGCCCTATTGGCTTGCCACCCCGACACGGGACTTGGCTGTTGCCAATCAATTGTGTCATGTCATCTTGTCCAAACAACACATCGAGCCGTCCCGTATGTGCTGGGGCAATGGCAGTTTGGACCGGCTGATGGCTGAGTTGTCGTCCAGAGTTTTCTTTTCGCTTACCTCAGATCTCCTTCAGTTTCCCAAAGCTCTTCAATATTCTTCAGTCTTGTATTGTCTCCGTCGCTTCAGTGAAAGCGTAACTGCAAAGGACGGCGCTCCATTCTGGCCGCCATCCCCAGAGATAGCGCAGTCTAATCACCCCTCAACGAGTAGCTGAGCCACGTCGACAGCCTCAGCACCACGTCAGGTGCACACAACGAACAAGCTTTGCCCCTCACGCGAACCGGCTCTTCACAAAGAACTGCTTGTCGCGGCGATGACAACGAGCAAAATTAGCAGCGACGGGAAGGGAAGCTTCAGACGAACGGCAAACATCCAACTGAACGTCAAGCGTGGAACCTCTCACAACTGCCCCCCAGAGAGCCACAACCGGGCGCAGCCACTCCCAAAAGTTCAGTGAGGTTAGGGCACAGGTCAGCCCCACGGGCCGGGGCAGCCTTGTCCACAGCGTAGCGACACAATACACGAAAGATGCTTCTTTCCGCCTCAACGAAGCTGTGCAGCGACGAAGGGTGGTCACTTTTGGCCAGCAACACGACCGCGCTGGAAGTGCTGGTCTTGAACGGCAAGGAAAGCGGCTCAGAAAAGGCAGACTGGCCGCGACCCTCGAAAAGGTTGAGCGCTATTGCGCTCAGGCCGTGGCCAACGTTGCGCACACGGCCAGGGGAGTGAGGCAGCCAGGCTGAGTGCCTAGACCGCCGCGAGAGGCACACTCAAACGCCGCGCCACCGTTCTTACAGCTGCCAGGCCCAGTGCAACGATACAGAGCTCCCTCAGCGTTCGCCACGCCCCCAGTACTTATCACCCTCCAAGCTCTGGCGAATACCCCTCATTCCTAAGAGATGCTCTTTCGATACCCGGAATCTTTCTGCCACACCCGGTGTTTCACTGCAACTCAACCCGGTACGCCCCACTGCCCTCAATCGGCCACCACGTATTGCCCCAAGGGCCACATTCCCATCAAACAGCCACACTTCCCGCGGTCAGCAACCACGTAACGCCCCACGGGACATATTCCCATCAAACCACCACGTGGCGCCTCCACGTGCCCCTCCTGGCTCCGTCTCGCCGCGGTCCACGGCAGACTGCCAGGCGGGCAGCTCCTAAGCAAACGCACGCATCCAATGGCAGCCTGGGTGTTCCTCAGTACTCCAAGGCGTTTCAGGGCGTGTCTGACACATGTGTCTCCGTGTAATGCGCTGCCACGTATTGTCATTGTGCTGAGCATCTTTACAGTATCCTAGTGCACTCTTTTTCTCACTGCCTTGTTCTGTAAAAAATAATGATGATGGCGAGGACTCTTTGGGCGTATGATGAAGTTGCCATAATTTATCTTTGTCATCAAAGTCATCTCCCTGCATTCTGAGTGCCTTGAGCTTGCAATTTGATGATGATCAGTGTGGCGAAGGTGCGTAGACATCCCTTCTGCACCATATCAAGCCCCCACGGGTCGCCAGCTGAGTGATATCATTAATGCACTAACTTTTTGATGAGTCCCATTAATTGGCGACCCGAACAGTAACCCTGAGCTCTATCCATTTGATGCGTTGAACCGGATCTGGCTCACACCTGCTGATGACGTAATCCAACCACATCATCGTCATTTACAGTACAAATCCTGGGGCCCTCACAGGTATCGGGGTGGAAGCACCGGACACAAAGCGTGGTAGACATTCCTTCTGCGGTGGGCCCTCCGTCCCGCTGGCAGGCCCCACGCCGCCAGCCCCCACCATCCAATCGCCTTAGTAACGACACGCACCCCCTGCCCAACCGCCTGCGCACAAAAACCCGGACCTTTTGCCGCTTTTCGCGCACACCGCATTGCCCCCGCCTCCTCACCCGCCTCCGCCCCGCCCGTCCCCGCACGCGCCGGCCGCAGCCAGCCCCGCAAGCATGGCCACCATCCACGGCACCACCGGCCAGCTGAAGGCCATGCTGGACCCCGCGGTGGCCACCCAGTTCAAGGACCTGGACCAGGGCGGCAAGGTGATGGCCGAGTACGTGTGGATCGGCGGCACGGGCGCCGACCTGCGCTGCAAGACCAAGACCCTGAACGGTGTTCCCAAGAGCGTGGACGACCTGCCGGTGTGGAACTACGACGGCTCCTCCACCGACCAGGCGCCCGGCGACGACTCGGAGGTCTACCTGAACCCCGTGGCCATGTTCAAGGACCCCTTCCGCGGCGGGGACAACATCCTGGTGATGTGCGAGGCCTACGAGCCGCCGAAGGTCACAGACTCGGGCGCCGTGTCCCAGCCCAAGCCCATCCCGACCAACTCGCGCTGCGCCTGCAACGAGATCATGGAGAAGGTCAAGGAGCACGAGCCGTGGTTCGGCATCGAGCAGGAGTACACGCTGCTGGACTCCACGACCAACTGGCCGTTGGGCTGGCCGGCGAACGGCTATCCGGGCCCACAGGGACCGTACTACTGCTCCGCGGGCGCGGGCTATGCCATCGGGCGCGACATCGTGGAGGCGCACTACAAGGCGTGCCTCTACGCGGGGATCAAGATCGCGGGCTGCAACGCAGAGGTCATGCCCGCTCAGTGGGAGTTCCAGGTGAGGTGGCCCCTCGAGGCGCTTGGCGGGAGCGGCGCGGGGCGAGTGGGGTGCCGCTTGGGGTGGAGATCCTTTCGGACGCGATGTCGGGCCTTGTACGGCAATAAGGTCTGCCTTCCGGAACGGTGTGGCGGTCGCGGTCCGCACGCGTGTCGCTGGAGCTGTTGGTTTTGGCGTGGCGGCCGCGCGGCAAGGGGCGCGACGACGGGTGGCGAGCCGTTGCATGTTTCGGGAAGCGCCGCCGTGATGCCCCCGAGCGCTGTTGGGGACCATTCCAAGCAAATGGGCCTTCCAATCCGGACCCTTCCAATCCCGTACTCCAATGCCCTCGAATCCACCGTGCTGTTTGGCTTTGTCTGGCCCCGTTCGCGCCTCTAGCGCTTCCCCTCACCTCTGGCCCGATGTTTTTTGTGCCTGCACCCCTCCCGGCAGCCGTGTCAGTAATGGTGTCGCTTATTTCGTATCAGTCGGCACCCCCTCACGTTTCGATTCCTGAGGCTTCGATTCACGTTTGTCAGGTCGGCCCCTGCGTGGGCATCGAGATGGGCGACCACCTGTGGATGTCGCGCTACCTGCTGCTCAGGATCGGCGAGATGTTCAACGTAGCCATCACCTTCGACCCCAAGCCCGTGCCGGGCGACTGGAACGGCGCCGGCGGCCACACCAACTACTCCAACAAGGAGTCCCGAAAGGAGGGCACCGGCTGGGACGCCATCAAGACCCAGATCGAGAAGCTGGAGAAGCGCCACGCGGTGCACATCGCGGGCTACGGTGAGGGCAACGAGCGGCGGCTGACGGGCAAGCACGAGACGTCCTCCATGAACGACTTCACCTGGGGCATCGCCAACCGCGGGGCCTCCATCCGGGTGGGCCGCATGGTGCCCGTGAACAAATGCGGGTACTACGAGGACCGGCGGCCGGCCTCCAACCTGGACCCCTACGTCGTGACCAAGCTCATCGCAGAGACCACCCTGCTCATGTGAAGGGTCCTGCCAGGAGTGCTGCAGAGCCCAAGGACACCGCGGGTGGATGTGGTGCAATGTGCGCGCAAGTGGGGGTTGCGAGGGGTGACGCTGCGAATTGTGGAGTGTGGGTGTTTGTGACAGCATTTTTCAGGAGATGCTGCCGCTGGCGTTCGTGCAGCGAGCTTCTACAGAGAGGACGCTGGGCGGACTTTGTTGTAAAATGAACTGTGAAAGAGTTTTTACCCAGGCAGCATGTTTGTGTGTGGACCAGAGGTGTTGCTGAATTGCACTGCTTTGGGCATTCCCGTCGTGGAGGGTCTGCTTTCGGCTTCTTCTTCTCCAGAGCGGCCATGCAAAGATTTGTTGTCTTTGCTTGTTACTGTACTTGCAGTATGTTGAACGACTTAAACTGCTGCTTGCAGCTTGCACATTTGTGCCATGTCTTGTGGCCACCCAGTGACGATTAATGGATTTACGTGCCAGTCTGCCACCAGGATAAGATACCATTTAGACTTTTGGCAGACAAGGGTTTCGATTACAACAGACAATGTTAATTTCAAGATAATCACTGCAGTTATCATAAGCGCCCCTGTCCACTTCCGCTGGGCGCTCAGCTCCCCAAGGTGTTGCGTTTACCTGGACTCAAGTATGTTGGAGCATATAACATGCAACATCTGGAACCAGGTTGTACCCATGCCCTCCCAGTCTCTGGAGCACCTTGTGGTGGACAGCATATTGCACTGCCATGTTCTTTGATGAGTATCAGCGTAACCATTGCATATTTGTTGTGGACTGTGTGAACCATTTCTTGCACTGTCACTGTCCTACCAGCACAATCCTGAGTTTCATTTCCAGAAAAGTCTGAAGGAGCCAAAATCATTGATGTTCAGATCGCGAGATGTGGCTGGCTCAATTATCAGATTGATCCATGTTAAATCCGCCAACCCCTAGCCTGCTTCACGCTTTTGCACTGCTTCAACTGCCTCTTGGCTTCGACCAAGACAAACTGTCGATGCCCCAAGCACCTTCATTGGCACACCTTGACGCCTGCGGCGGTCTTGCAGTCTCACCTGCTCGAGTTCGGGAAAGCAACTTCCGGCTTCGAGCATCATCAGGCCAAGCAACGTTGGTGGGTGCAACCCATTGCTATGTAGGAAGGGTGCGAGTCGAAAGTTGGACTTGAAAGGGCTGAAGAAGCTCTGACCGCATCGGCAGCGGGGTCCGATCTGTCGTGTGCGCGGTGAACGCTGCGTGCTTCAGGCACTGCCTTCCCATGCTGTTTTCCATTTGGCACCCTCCACAGTGACTTTCACCTTGTCAGGGACACTGGCTCTGGGGTATCGCAATTCTGTCAGCCATCCCCCTTGAGTTGAGTCAATTGGCCTCTGACTCGACCTGGCGAACATGTCCAGCGGGGACAACAAACCACAGCGGGGCGCAATTTCGCCCAGCCGCACAGATTCAGGATTTCTGCGGAATTGGCCCCCGCCTGTTGCTCCCAGGGTTTCCCTGCCATGCACAGCAGCCAAGCTCGGCCAGGCGCCCCCCACCCGCCCCCCAACCTCCCGCGGTCAGGCCGCGCACTCCAAAACGGCGCGGCGCGCCGCCCCTGCCACTGCGCCCCCCGGCCATCCCCTGCCACCCGCTCCCCGCCCAAGCCCCCAAATCCCTCCGCCTCCCAATGCCCCGACGATGCCAATCAGGCCCCCGAGCGCCGAGCGCTGGATGACGCGGAGGTGGTGGTGATTGGATCGGGCATGGGTGGGCTGGCATGCGCCGCCCTCCTGGCCTGGTACGGCCACGACGTGCTGGTCTGCGAGGGCCGCCCCACGCCCGGCGGGGCTGCCCACGTCTGGCGCCGCGCCGGCTACCGCTTCGACTGCGGCACCTCGCTCTTCTTCGGCCTGGACTGGCAGGGCGGGCCATCCCAATCGGAGAACCCTCTGGCGTCGATCCTGCAACTCATAGACGAGCGCGTGGACGTCGTGCCCGTGCCCGATGCCGCGACATGTCTGGTGTGGCCCGAAGAGTCTTTTCGGACGCACATTGGATCGGACAAATTCGGGGCCGTGGTGAGGAGACTGTGGGGGCAGAGGGCTGAGGCGGAGTGGAAAGCATTCCAGAAACGGGCGGAGGAGTGCGCGCCAGCGGCGTCGGCCATCAAGCCCATGGCGGTCAGGTTCGACGACCTGGTGGCGGTGACCACGGTGGGGCGGTCGCCCGGGGCGTTCCTGAAGTACCTGCGGGGCGAGGCGCGGAGCATGGTGTTCTCGGGCCTGATGGAGGGGACGGTGGGCGATCCGGGGCTTAGGGACTTCATAGACCTGCTGGTGCGGGGGACGTGTGGCCTGCCGTCCGACGAGATCGTGGCGTCGTACATGATACAGGCCTTCGCGCAGCTGTACCAGCCCACGTCGGCGCTGGAGTATCCCGTGGGAGGACCCCAGGCGAGTCCGGTTGGATAAGGTGAACGGGCTTCAATTACCTGCCTTGGTGGTTTTGTGTCGGGAGCGTAGTGCACACCAACCAGCAAAAACCAAAGTGGACAGAAAGAGTAAATGTTCTCTCAAGGAGAAACCTATCCACCTCCGGGTCAGGGGAAACTGGTGGGCTTACGGTGTCCTTTTCCTGCTCCCGTGATGGTCGGCTGGGTTGGAATCTGTACGCCATTGGACACGGCATTGGGAGGGCGTTTTGGCGACGCACCCAAGAAAGCTGCGTTCCTCATTGCGTTTGTTCTGGGCCGAAACTTCGGGGTACGTTCAATCGAGCCCGCCGCGATGGCGGTCCGTGCTTTAACTCTGTCAAGCGCGCCTGTCTCTCGAGACACCCTTGTGCAAAAGCCTACGGACGACCGCGAGGTCCTTGTTGTGAGGTAGGCGTTCCCCTCCGCCACCGTGCGGAAAGGGCTGACGCCGTGCTTGCTTTTCCATTCCGCTTTTGGTCGGTCAACTTGTTGTGTGCCAGCCGCTTGATCAACACACCAATGGATCTGTCGGTTGCTCGAGAGTCGTCAAGACCGTCACCTGCCTCTCACCCCCCCAGGCTTCCCGCCCGAATCGCAGCGCTCTGACGGCGGCCGCCCACAGGCGATCGTGAACGCTCTGGTGCGCGGCCTGCGAAAGCACGGCGGCCGCCTGGCCCTCAACGCCCACGTGGACGAGGTGGTGGTGGGCCCGCGGGGCCAGGCCGCCGGCGTGCGCCTCCGCGACGGCCGCACCATCGGTGCCTCCAAGGCCGTCGTCTCGAACGCCTCCGCCTGGGACACGCTGCGGATGCTGCCCCGGCAGGCCGTGTCCGCAAAATACAGGGATCGGGTGGCGGAGATGATTCCCAACAACAGCTTCATGCACGTGCACCTGGGCTTTGACGGGAGCGGGCTGGACCCCCTGCCGTTGCACTATTACATGTTCGATCCGGAGCTGGTGACGGATGCCGGGTGGCCCACGATCTGCGTGCCCTCCGCCGTGGAGCCCACCGCAGCGCCGCCGGGGAAGCACGTGATGCACGCGTACATCTCGGAGCCGTACGCGCCGTGGCGGGGGCTGGAGCGGCGGGGGGAGGAGTATGGGAGGCTCAAGGAGGAGAGGTGTCAGGTGGCCGGCAAGGGGGATGTGTCCGGGTGTCGTCGCGCGCCACGCTGCTATGTTTTCAGTGTCGGACCCGGCTTAGCCAACGCTGTTGTCTTTCCGCTGAATCTGTAGTGTGTTTTCGTGGGTTGGGTGCACCAACTGCTGACGAGATCGCGAATTGAAGGAGAAGACCACGGCGGTATTTGCGCCGCCCGAGATGTCTCTTTGAGTCCGGGTGTTGAAACGGAAACGGGGAAGATCTGTTCGTGGACGAAAGGCGGGCCACGATGTTGTAGGTGGGATTCTTGGTACTGGCTGTGCAAGGCCGAATAAAGCGCACCGATTGGGATGCCGGATTGGTGCCACCGACCTGGAATGTATCCTCAACGAGGCGCGCTCACCTGAAACATGGAATGAAGAATCTATCTGAATGCACTGTGACAGTACCGTGCGGTGCAGATTTGCTACCGAACTCTGCTTTAAAACATTGTGAAACAATAGGAAGCGAAATTGTGTACATGCTAGAGGGTATAGCATGTTTCATGTGCATGGACTGTGTCCATTGTTGGGTTGCACCACCTCCAGGCGCGCGCCACTCGTGTCACCACCAGTATTCGTGACGTTCACTGTTTCCCTCTGCTTCCCAGGCGATTTTGCGTGAGAGCAAATTGGGAGGGGTGCCACGTCGCTCGTAATGTCTCTTTGGCGCTGGCCTGACTTGAGAGGTTCATGGTGCTTGCAGGTGGTGTGGAACATGATTGAGAGGGTCATCCCAGACATACGCGACAGGGTGGAGGTGGAGATGGTGGGCACGCCGCTGACCCACTCGCACTTCCTAAACAGATTCCAGGGCACGTGAGTACAGCATGGAGCTGAAATTGCTGCCACCTTCGTGTTCACTGAGGTTAAGAATCAAATCTATTGACAATGCAGAACGGACTTGCACAAAGTCGGTTCACATTCCCTTCCCAATCACCAGTTCGCCATATGTAGCTCGCGCACAGTTTTGCTGGCTCCGCTCACGCTGCCCTGTGCATCTTTCTTCTCTGTTCAAAGATAGCAAGAGACCAAGGAGACAAAAATGTGTGTATATACAAATACAAGCGTGTCGTTTCAAGACGAAATGTCGCAATCAACGTGCCTCGCTTGAATTTTCAGAACGTGCAAATGCAGTTGCTGAAATGGGCCTGCTGGCAAAAAGCTGGATAAATGAACCGCCTGTGGTGCCCCAGGTACGGTCCAAAGAATCTGTTGAAGATGGGCACGTTGCCCGAGGCGGTGTGTCCTCTGCCAGGCCTGTACTGCTGCGGTGATTCGACCTTCCCCGGCGCTGGGACACCCGCGGCGGCGTCCTCAGGCATGTGGGTGGCCAATTCCCTGGTCCCCATTTGGGAGCATTGGGGGGCCCTGAATGCGCTGGGATTGTGACACCACGCCGCAAGCTATTTGACTGCGGTCCCCAAATTAAAAACAGCTGCCCTTGCATGTGCAAGGGGGGACATCGCGGTGTTGGTTGCACGATGTATATATAGTGCGACTTCTCAAGCCCACCGCACCACGTCACCACTGCAGAGGATGACGATCTCATCGAAGTTACAGAATGTTAGAATTTAATGTTGGATGTGAGTGCGAAATCGAGTAAGAGACCGGAGCGAAATCGAAGGGAAATCGGATGCGACCGCATTCGCTCCTTTTGTTCCCTTCCTGTTCTGGCGCCCTGACCCGAAAACCTTGCAAATAACGCCATCGGCCTGGTGGCATACTAAAGCATGAACACGCACAAATTGGACATGCCCTGTGACATGTACATATGCGCAATATGAAACCTCAACGCGTACGATTCCAGTCCTGTGAGGACCCAAGCCACACGGTCACATCCGCATTTCGCAGTCGTTCATCGGGAACCATTGCCCAGTTCGAGAGATAGGGGTTCTGCTTCTCAAGGGGCTGGAATCTCAACAAGTGGGGAGATGCACCGCATCGAAGAGAAGGGTTTCGCAAACATGATGTATATTCTTATTGAAGCCCTATCAGCATTTGCAGGATTTCTGGTCAACAATAACATGTTGAATGAACCAACTGTGTGCCCAATTAAATGCAGATGGATATTCTTATTGAAGCCATATCAGCATTTGCAGGATTTCTGGTCAGCAATAACATGTTGAAGGAACCAATTTTGTGCCCAATTAAATGCAGGTGATTAAATCTGAATGCTGTTCAAAACTGTCACGGCCCTTGAAACTGGTCGCAATGGGTGCAAGCGTAAACGGTGGCCTCCTCAGCTGTAGGGACACCTCTGCCAACTGATACACTGCCTAACGCATTGTGTTCGTCGTGGCCCGTCTCCCTTGGCTTGCGACACAAAGAACTCGCCCTAGTCGCTGGAGCTGTTGTAGTCGCCAAGGAGTCCTCCCAAGGCATTGATATCCTTGGCAGGCTGGCCATCTCCACCAGTCATGGTTATCGACTCTTCCACTTGAACACGAGGCCGCTTCGTGGCTTGCTCATCATTCTTGGATTGGTCTGGCTGTTCCTTGGGTTTGATAACGCGCTTCACAGGAAGCCCCGGCAAGCCCTTTCGTTTAGTTTGGCTCCGCTCCTGAAAGAGCACCGAAGCAGGGGCAAAAAATGTTACCGATTGTGCACAGTTGCTTTGATTGATAACAACTCGATGAAAAGTTGAGGAAGCACGAGCAGGAGCAACTTTAAGAAGCTATGCCAGAATACCAAGGCCTTGGAATGAACTCAGAATTGTGGAACATGAAACTGAGTACTGAAAATTGACAGTGTTTCAGACCACAGCAAAGGTGGATAGACAGCGAGTACCTGGCTAGTGCTATTTAACAGCGATTTGTCATCTCATCAGATGACTAGCAGATGGCGCGAATCACTGCGCTGCATTCAAGCCACAAGATTGCCATGTTTCGGTGCTTGGGTGTTGTTTATGCGCATCACTGCCTGCACGGTGCACAAAGGCTGTGTGTTTGTCGTGTGAGACAAATGTTATCATTGTCTTTCACACGTGTCTTGTAATAGCATTCAATGAATGTCTGGACAGACCATGCAAGTGATGATGCAGAACTGGCATCTCCATCGTCCCCCGAGGCTTGACATGCCCGAGAGAGAGTTGGGCTGTCCCTGGCACACTCAAACACTCCATACACACAATATTCTACGACATGATCGATGACTAATTTCCCAATCTATTCCTGCCAGCTCCAAAGCCACAGAACCAAGCGCCATTGCATGGGTGAGCTGCGAGACAGGCACTCTTCGTAACTGATTAGCTTTTACCATAGAAACCAAGTGATACAACAAGCCTGGTGATGCAGAGAAGATACTGACCAATTATCAAAATGTGCACCTCTCGGCAATATAACAACAAGCATTGTCTCGTACTCACTGGTTTGTGTATGGACACCCGCGTTAGCGGGTCCTGCTGTTTTTCTTCTGTTCCATCAACTTGGGCGCTCCTTGAGGCCTTGACAGCCTGTACCATGCACTGCCTGTGTCATGAACCATGTTGCATGCAATTGCGCTCTGAAGCTCGTGGTGCTACAGAAACTATTAATCCAAACACTTAGAAGAGAGACTGCAGAAAGAAAACAATGCACTCGTCCAAACGGCCTGCCATGTGGCTTGATGTAGACGCACATGCTGCGGTTAGCACTGTTGTGAAATCCTACCACTGATGGTCAGGGTGACATATCTGCATTGCCGCCAACCTCAGCGCACTTGCAAAAGAAATGGGTTCTATTGCATACCAGGCAGCAGATAATTTTGCAGTGATCCGATTCCAGCAGCAACTCCGACTTGCTGGGGAAAGCACAGCAAAATTGCTGTGCCATGCTGTTCACGGGTGCAGGGAAGTACATGAAATTTGGGCATCTTGCTTCTTGCTCGATGCATCATTCAAAAATATGTGGCACATTTTCCTCAATGCAGCAGCTCATCTGCGCTTGCAACTTCTGCATGGGATAGAGGGAAAACAGCAGGCATGTGTCTCATTCACCTCCTACATGTGTCCATATGCTGCACAGCCTGACTTTCTGGAAGGACTAGCACAAGTCTACAATCATCAATGAACACAATGGGGCTGCCGGTGCCCAGACAATGCAATGCATAATCCTGTGTAAAATGCTCAGCAGGGCTTCTGCCATGAGGATATTTGGCTGCTCGTGTTTCTGCCCCCAGACCTCCTCACCTCCCTGAACAAAGAGAGGTCTTCTTCCTTGTCTTTCTCCCATTGTTTCGTGTGCTGGTCCTCTTTCTCATACAGAGCCTTAACAAAGGTGTACTCGTCTGCATCAAGGGGGCGGTTCTTTCCTACAAGCTCAATTGGAAGGTCAATATGTCAATGTTGTGCTCAATATCATTGCACTGCCTCTGGACTGCAGCAACGATGCTAATCAACTGACGCAACAATGGAGTTGCACTGGAACCGTTTTTCTAGATTCTTCACTTAAGGACCTCAATCGTGTAGTTTCAAGTCGTAACCAGCGCTGCATGGCAATAAAGCCAACGACCAGGATGTCTGTTGTCGAAACCCTTGTTCGTGCAGTGCGGTCTCGTGCGCAGATTAAAGATAACACAGCCTGAGAGGCCATGCACACAAGGACATGTTGCTCACAGTTCCTGAGTTGCAGCGCCTCACAACAACACCGGCTTTCAACAGACAGCCCACCCACTGATTTTCAGTATATGGCTGCATTGGCCCAAATAACTCACCATCAATACCAGCAACTTTGCAAATAAGGCCATTCGTGCCAACAAAACATGAAAAATACAGTTTCCCCAAGTCTGCACAATCTACTTTGGTGGTGTACAGTTTCCAGCTTGCTGCACATGTGAAGTGGTTTAGGGGGCCATTCACACAGGTACCTTGCTTCATTCTTCGCCATTTGTCCTGGAATTCCTCCTCCTTCTTTTCCTTCTGCTCCCTAAGTATTTCAGACAGAGGTTTGTCTGGTGCCAGCGTCCCGACCTCTGGCCTATCCGCCCCCCCACTTTTCCTGAGATCTTCAAGCTGAGCCACAGTCACATTCAAATTGGGACCCAGGGTCACACAAGGACACAACCCAAACAGCTGACAGCTGTGACAAAAGTGCATCGTAGCAGAGCGCTGTAGATCGACACCGGCCAGCGGACTGGCCTCAACAATGCTGGCTCCAATCCCAGGGCCTGACGTACTGACACAATGAATGACACGACAAATATAGTGCAGGGCATGAGCAAGAGAATAAGATTAAGATGTCAATGCTCCACTCCGCAGCTATACCCTTCTTTTTCCAGCTGGTAACAGTTGAAAACACGCTGTGCAGGAACTACAACAACACTGAGCAAGACAACCTCTCGCTGTTTGGACACCTCTGGGACATGTGTACGTTTTGTAAATTCTTCATTGGTGAATTTCTTGATTATGTAGTCAGAATAGCAGTCACAAACATAAACACTTGCACACTGCACAATACGATGGCTGTAGACACGTCCAAGTTATGTTGAAATTCCCAGAACGCTGTTTTGCACATTATCACGTTGCACCACAAGGAAAAGGCCAGGGGAAAGCCCAAGGAAGCTTTCAACTAAGCTGGCCACAAAACTAAGGTCAAGAAACTATGGAAAAGAAATGGAAACAATATTCCATCCTTTGGGCTCCCTCAACCTGTGTGTTGTCTTATTTGGTGACCAGGATGGGCTGGGCAACGTCTCACACACTTTGAAATTCATTTCATTACAGGGCCTACGGCTACCTGTTGCAGGCGCCTGGGGAAACAGCGAAATGGCTGCATTGGTGATGGCAAGACACACACTACCAATTAGATACGATGGCAACAAATTTCTCTGATGGGAAGAAAACGCAACAACATCAACATTGACGTGCTCCAAAACCAGGTGTTTTTGTGCCATTGCCTGGATAGCCCCTGAACAAATGCTCTTTTGTTGTTCAAGAGCTCATTGCAGCTGCCAACGCGGTTTTCCAGATGCAACAGGAGCCATGTGTGGCGCTGTTACTAAAATTTTTGTGCACCAACCACAGAGCACTACACATCAGTCTCACTTCGGTTTCTGATATGAATCGTGAAGCCCCCACAGCCTCCTTGAGGGCTTCCACCTCCTCCTTCTCCTTTTCCTTTGCTTCAGTTGGGAAAACGGAAGAAGTGTCACGGCCCAGCACTTGTTCTCTGTCATAGTGTTCCTCCTCCCTAGAAAGTTTGGACATGGGACACTGTAAGACACGTGCTGGCACAACCATATGTAGAAGGGACAATATGAGATAACTCAGGTTAGCTCAACACACAGTGGGGATCGATAGCAATACTCCACAGGTCTGTTGGTCAAATTTAAGCACATGGACACCGAAGATCGCAACACTTCCAGTCAGACAACATCCTGTGGGCAATGGTTGCACAGCAAGCCGTTGCTGGCAGTCCCATGACCACACAGCAATGTTCCTACAGATAGTAGTATTGCTACCAGGCTGCAAAGACGTGCGTCACAACATTGCTGGCAGCATTTCACAATGGGGCGCAAGAAAATCAACGCCAGGGCAAAGGTGCCAGAATATCTACACTTGTGCTGCTTTGCCTGCAGTGGGTGGACACAACAACTCCCTGAATATGTCCCCGCCCTGATGCCAGTGCTGACGGGCACAACAGGGGCGTTTGGCCCTTCTTGATACCAACAAGACGCTACGTTCCATTCCCACATTCCAGCCTGCAGGGATGGTGTACCGCACCTTTCTATTCGCACCATCTCCACCGGGTGGCGCGCCATATTGACTGCCGTCGCCCAGTGGCACCCACCCCGTTGTTCCTCCCCTTTGTGCACGAGTCCCAAGCGGCTGCCAAGCGCCCGGTCCCACCAGCGTCCCTGCGCAAGCACTCACGTGGGCGCTCTCTCGCGGAAAGCCCAACACTATTTTTAGGTTGTGTTTAGGGCTAGTGTTGGGTGGTGGCCCCAAAAAGCGGTGCAGTTTTTTGCCCGTTGAGAGAACGGACAAATGGACGAGGAGCTGGTGACAAGGTAGTTGTCGCGGCGACGGGGACAAGCTGAAAGCGGGGAAGCAGCGGACGCACAGACACCTCTCAATTCCATGTTTTGCCGCAACGCAGTGCTTTTCGGAAGGCGGTCGCGTCGCACGAGTGCAGGGGCAGACTGGATGGTGGAGGGGAAGCTTCGGAGCAGCAGCCAGAGTGCGTCATGGAAAAATGCACTCCAGCACTTTGCTTGTTGCTGCAAATTCAACAGTGGGGCCTCGGATATAGAGTAACACGGTCGATAGCCTTGCCCAAATGTTGTGTTCATTTTGACAGAATCAGTTGCAGTAGCCCGGCATAATAATGCACCGGGATGCTGTGTCTAGAGCAGGTTGTTTGCTGCCATTGTTTTTCTGGGCTCGAGTTTTTTGAGGCCAATTGTCTGTTGTGTACTGGCAGCTATTGGAAGGGGGAAGGTGGGGTTGGAATTGGTGCTTGTACCAAACCACATCGTAATATCCAGTGCTGTTGATGCCTAATCTGCTTTTTGGAGGGAAGAACCGAAGCTTGCAACAGTCAAGGAACCTGCAAACTGTCACTTCTATTGCAGTGGTTGAGTGTCGCTGCGGAATGAGAAATAAAATGAATGTCAGGCTGCCTGATAGCAAATGTTACGATCCAAATGCCTCTGCAGTGTGGGTGGGAAGTTAGTTCACAGTGAACTGCGTCCCACAGCAATCGCCCCTGCTTGGACGACGCTTGCTGACAACCAGTTGCTGAGGGGTTGTCTAACTGTGCTCTTGCATACTTAACTGGCAGGTCCTCTGGTGCAGAGGAGACTTGCAAGATCGAAAATGACCCAGTGCTAGAGGCAGGGAGAGACACAGATAGGAGTGGTGATGGAAATGTGCCAGGTTGGGTGAGCATGGACCATTTGGCTTTGTATATGCTCCTTGGCACCAAGTACCAGCTTCAGCACTACCATTTAATGTGCAGCATCAATGTGGACATTTCCTTGGTCAGGATTTTGTTGTTCTTCACTTTTGCTGAGGACTGTTCATCGCTGTGTGGTAATGCTTGTTGCATTGGGAGCTCCCTACATAATTTTGCAGTTCTGAAAAGATTCTCGTGCACTGTACTTGGGTCAGGGCAATTCATTACCTGCTGCATTTCCCTGGACCAATGGTTGGTGTGCCCATGTTTGTGTGCAAAGTATGTCAGGAAATCTGCCACTGCCACATTAGAGAGCAAACACCCACACTGTGATACTCTGGATGGTAATGGATTTCTTCAGAATTGGTAGACTTGCAGCTCAACAGGACAAGACTGGTGAACTCAAGTACCCACAAAGTTTGTAAATCTCTGGTGCCTCAATCTGGTAGCCTTGCTCATCCGCCTTCAACATGCAAGCAGGAGCCTTGGTTCCTGATTTTTCTCATTGCAAGACTCTGCTATTGCGCATTGTTTTGATTCTGATTCAAATTCTGTGAATCTGCCATGCGATCAGGCCAGACTTCCCCACTGTGCACTCCATGCACTTCCCAGCCACAACAAGCTGACACGCAAGTACCGCCACCACCACCTCCACCAGGAACATTTCTGCCCCCGGTACCTCCATTTCCCATGCCCCCACCCCCACCTCCACCATTACTATCATACAGCGAGGGAACAGCGGCACACCTTGTGCAGTATCCAGTCTCACAGGAATACCATTGGCCATGGGCCATGGCACACTCTGCCACAGCTGTCAAGGGGATACCCAGTACACCCTTCCCCATGCCACCCCCTCCTCCACCAAGGCCTCCTCCCTTCCTTGCCCCACCCCCTCCACCACCTCTGTTTCCATATGGTCACGCGATGCCCACAGCAGCAAGGCCCCATGAAGGTTTGAGCCACGCAGCCGCAAGCACACCAGGGAGCAACTCCACTGCTGGGCGGCTCGGCAGGACGTCAGATCATGGTCGATCTTCAAGTAGGCGCTGTTGAGATACCTTCCGAAGCTGGTCACACAAAAGAAACAGTGCCTGAAGAAACCTGCTGTGGGCTACCTGGCTCTGCTCACCTTTTGGGCCTGGGTGTTGTTGTCATTGTTGGGAGGTGCAGAAAAGGGAATTCGATGCTGAATCTTTCTATTTGGCCGCACCAGTCCCATGTTTATGCAACATGATGGCAGTGGCTGGGAAGTCCCGTCCGTGTTTCAGTAGATAACCTATACTGCTTCTGCATGAAGAGTCTTGGGCTGCTGTGGCACAGAAAGTCGCTGATGGGGAAGGTAGTTGCCCCTGGTACTTGACCAGGCCTGTACCAAGAGGATGTGCTTGTTTTTGTGATAAAAGAAGGGTGCGCCTCTATGTTTGACATGTACCAGGCTGGTTGATCTGTGAGGACATAGATGAATTCTTGCCTCCTTTGTTTTGCAACGTGGTTGGTGTCCAGAAATAGCTGTGCAGCTCCAATGCGCTGGCCCATCCCGTGTTGACATTCGTCTGTCTTATGTGTGCAGCACCACAGGCCAATGGGTTCCCCATCCACACTTCCTCAGGAGAGCACTTGGTTGGCAGCCACACAGACGATGGCCACCTGCATGGCCTTCTGTTGGCTTGGTACTGGGCAGGTTACCAAGCTGGCATATACTCAGCACACCGCCTACCCAGACCGCCAAGTGGCTGATTGTACACTACCACCGTGCAAGCTTTTGGAAACATGTACCCCAAGAGATCTGCGTGCCACTGATCCTCGTTCATCAGTGGTGTTAGCTGTCTCATATCATGCAGTCATGTCTTTCTTGGACTTGGAGTCTGAATGCTGTCCAAATACGAGTACATTGTTGAACGGGCTGTTGTGCGTGATATTGGTACTTGGGCCCGTGCTTGCCTGACCCCATGTGTCACAAATGGTGAAGAGCTGGGCTGTGCGTGTACAGAGGTGCACCAGGTGGACTCTCATCAAATCACATGAACAATATGTTGGAAACAACTGCCTTGTCACCTTGCAAATAGTTTGTGCAAATTCTGCGTCTTCGTGACTGGACTGAGTAGAGATCAACTGCATTGCAATGGGCATTAGTGCAGTTAGACTGAGAAGGAGGTATGTCGATATGGCTGTGTTTTGGCTGGCGAGGACTTGGGAGGGCTGCCTGATGATTTTCTGTCAGTTTTCTGCCATGTGCACATGGACATGGCAAAGAGGGTGTCCACCTCAAGATTGATCAAACGTATGTTCATGTGGTTCCCCACTCAAAACGTGACGATGGAATTAAGAATCCAGTCAGGCGGTTACCACTTGTCAAAAAGTAACATAAGACAGTTTGTTCGAGGCGCTCCATTGGTTCCATGTACTCTACTCAAATGGCCCAACCACAGAATTGAAACGGGGTACGCAAAATTCGACATTCGTAATACCAACACTCGGGCAAATCTGGCAAAGACGATACAATAGACACATTGGCGACATGGTGGAGGGCTCTCTGGGCTTGGCGTCCATGCTGCTGTTAGCTTCCAACAACGACCTGAGTGTAACTTAGCAAGCGACCATTTACCTTAGTCGCTGTCCTCATGGTGTCGCTGTTGGATTCGCTGCTTCGGCCCAACGCCGATCTCTCAGCACGCCGCTGCTCGCAGGCGTCAGGCCGCTCGCCAGTTAAAGTCGTCAATCCACTGCAGGGCCTCAGTGGCTTGCCACAACAAACCCCACAACCGATAGTGGCCATGGCCGTGGGTGGCAGGGAGGGTCCTCGACTACTGGCCCGTACATTGTGCTCGTTAATACCATCAATGTGCTGACGGTAAATGCGAGGGGGTGCATAGGGGGTGTTCCCGGAGGTTGCGAGTGGGCAGGCAGTACACGCGCTGGGCGCGGCAGGCTGCACACGCGACAGGACCTCACCATAGCAGTCCTTGCCGTGCTTCGCTCGTGCTTGGGTGTTGGGTCCCCTGCAGGAGCGGGAGAGCAGCGGGCCTGGGTGCCCTTTCACATACTTTGAATTTTGACCCCTTCCGCATGGTAACGCAACACTTGGCGTTTCTTTCTGTGGAGAAAAAATGAAATAAACAGCGGTATTTTGACTAAATTTTGGGGAACAACGGAAAGACAATAAAAACAACGCTGTGAAAAACAAAATGCAAAGCAAAAAGCGCAACGGTAAAATTTTCTTATGCGGAAAGGTTTTAAAACCCACGATACGGGCAGAGTGCGGCCCTTGACGCATGATATGACTTGATTGTGGCAAGAATGTCGGCAAGTGCAGTGTCACTCCTAACCACAGGTTTGGGTCCTAAGACGCCCTCATGGTGCCGCTTGATTGGGACAAGAATACCGCCAAGTTGGTTGGGCGTTCGCCACTACCATAAGTGCTGGTACAATAGGGTTCCCTATATACCGCCCCCAAATAGCGCCCCGGCCCCCAATAGCGCCCCCTTCTGAGCTTGTCACCATTTCTGCAGTACTTTATGCAACTTCGTTACGCAGTTGGACCTCAAAATAGTGCAGGGTGGGCCCGGCGGCCAGGATACCCCGTATACCGGCAGCCAGGGTGCCCCCAACACTGGCAGCAAAGGCACCCAGTATACAGGCACCCTGGGTACCCCTTACACAAGCGGCAAGGGTACCCCCTACACTGGCGACCGTGGTACCCACTATACCGGCAGCTATGGTAGCCCCTACACCGGTGGCGTAGGGTACTCCCTACATTGGCGGCCAGGGTACCCTTTACATCGGCCACTTAGGGTACACCACCCTCAACACAACAGCGCCCCCGCCCCCAGTAGCGCCCTCCTTTTGTCCATGTCACAGGTGGGCGCTATATAGGGACTCCTACTGTACCCCGCATGAGTGCTGGTCCTAGGACGGCTGCAAGCAGTGGCGAGCCACTACCAACACGCCATCGGGCCACGGAGTGCCGTCAGCCGCGGCAGTCCCCTCTGTGTCCTTGTGCCGCGTTCGCGAGCGACATCCTTCTCGGATCATTTGGAGGCGGACGAGCGCCCGTCGTGGCCACCGCACAGCATTCGACTCGGCTCGAGCGGGAAGCCGCGGACCGAAGGCGACCGCGGAAAGCCCGCCAGCCGCCGCCCCCGGCCCACCTGACCGCCCTCGGGCAGGGATGGAGCACGATGGGGAGGAGCCGCCGCGCCTGGACAAGCTGCAGCGGCAGAAGCTCGAGCGCATGGGCGGAACGTGCTCAGCGATTTGCTGCCTCGTTCCGATGGGCAGCGTGGGCGGAGTCAGGCTGAAGCTGAGCGGTGAGCGATCGGCACAGTCGATCGAGATCTTCGGCCGTTGGACGGCGGACACCGGCAGGAGTTGCGCCAGTGTCGCTGTTGAGCGCGCTCGGCAGTTTCGGGGCGCGTCCTGCCGCCGTTGACAGGGAGTCGTTGATGGTTCTTGGGAGAGGGTGCCTGTCATCGTGGGCCTGGCGATGGGGGTGTTGATTGGCGCGCAGGCGGCGTGCGCCAATGCCGCAGAGCCCTGGCAGAGAGTGTTTTTGGTCGCCGCGACAGGGCGAACTGGGCTGCCAACTTGCGACATCGTTGCCGGGGCATCGTTCGTTTTGCGACCGTTACCGGCTCCGAGGCCTTGCGCGGTCCACATCAGAAGTGCGCGTGCCCCTGATCCGTTGGAGCGGCCCATGACAACCCGAGTTGCGGGAAACATCGAACTGAGTTACGACAGAAGAAGGCCCGCGTAGTGAAGGTGGACAATGGGGGAAGTGGTTGATGTCTGATGCTCCCGGCCATGTCCTGGAAGACCAACCGTCGCGGGCGCGCTTTTGAGCGCCTGTCTGGCGCCCCTTGGCTTCTCCCTGGATCGCCGTCTGAAAATGCGACGTTGTACCGTGACTCGGACGAGAAGCCGCATATTGTAGTTCAAGACGAACCTGGAACCGTACTCCTGGCTGCGTGGTGTGTGACGATTCTCCAAACCGAAATGCCAACCTTGTCACTCTGTGTGCAGTGGCATACCCCATCTTCTGGGCTCTTTTCGGTTACTTCGTTGGGTACTTGAAGGATGGTGCACCGACCGCAGTGCTGTTCACCATTGTCTTCGGCCCTGTGTTGCTCGTCACTATCCTGATCCATGAGCTCGGGCACGCCTTCGTCGCAAAGAGACTTGGGGCAGACGTTACGGACGTGCTCATTTGGCCTCTTGGGGGAGCCACTCTGATGGACCACAATCTGGGGCCAAAAGGTGCGTGCCTTGCGAAGCCAATCTAGTCACACATGAAACACTTCAAAAAATTCCATCAATGCTGGCATGGTGGCAGTCAACAGAACCATGGAAGTGCAGAAGAATCTGTGCAGTCCAAGCAAAGAAACCTGCGCTGTCACCGTGAGCACACGCAGGCCATCTGGGGCGTGGGCAACCAGCAGATGCTCCTACCCAACGCCAATCGCAATCCCAGGGTGTTGTGCACACCCGGTGCCGTTGTTGCCATGATCTGTGTGCGTTTGTAGCAATACATATGGCGCGATGCCCCAGTGGGCGTGGCTGCTGGCGTTCGGTGTCCAGGCCCAGAAACTGTGTCGTGCAGCCCTGTAGCCTACTGGCAGCTCTTGCTGTCGCCACGTGCATGCACCACCCAACAACATAAGACAACATGACCACTCTGTGCTGGTTGTTGCCTTGCCCACCTATGGTGCTGCATTGCCTTCTGTCATCTGCTGTTGCTGAACATGTCGCTTCCTTCTATCAGAGCATGTTACATTTGCGAGGGGGCCTGGCAGGCAATACTCCCCGTTTTGTGTCATAATTATCCAAACAAATAGAAGGGACAGCCCTGGGTGGACCTTTCAGAGGCATAGGCACCTACACTGAACAAGGGAGTCTGAGATTCTGCTCTGTACTGCGTTCTTCATATCTTCTGCATGTATAGACAGTTGCCTCTTTTTGCTGTTTTGCAGCGGACTTCTGGATCGTGGTGGCAGGCCCACTGACACACATACCTCAGTTGTGCTTCTGGCTGGCCCAGGCACCGATTGCATACCATATGGGTGATTGTGGGCCTGCGCCGCACTTCGTTTTAAGTGACTGTGAAGGCAGTCATTGGGAACGGCTGTGGTATGGCATCACTCTGTTTGGCATGATGGTAAGTGTATTATAGTGAGTGAATGATAGGTGTCAACTGAAATCCCCTCAAAGACTATTGTCAACGCAGGTGTGGATGTCTGCACATGACAAAGTTCACAGGTTGCGCAACCAGCTGATAGACAGCAACGGCTTTACCTGATTTTGCTGAGCACATGGAGTGCTGTACGTGCTACAAGTGCGCTGAGTGATCCATCTGCACGATCCTTGCTTGAAAAACAGAACTGAATGTGACCAAATTCGTGAATAGAATCGAATGTTGGAAAGTGCTGAAGCCATATGTACCTTGAAAGAAAGATTGTGTAGTATATATTTCAATTACGCCTGCTGTTGCTTTGGGTGGGAACTGCCCATGCAGTTAGGCACATATTTGATGCATTGCTACTGTGGTGTTAACTTTGCTGCCACAACTGGCATGAGCGAGTGTGGGCGTTTTTTCGACTTCCTGAAAGATACACAACGCAATTCCTGTCAATTTGCCACTGCAACTCAGCAGCAGTCTATCACAATCGGCAGAGGGTGGAAAAGTATATTTGTTGCATTGGTGGCGCTTTTATAAAGCACCGCGTGAGGGCCACGTTACACTTTTGAGCTCTTGCACTTTGTTGGTTGCACAGAAACCCTGTGTTTATTGTGTACAAGAATATTTCCTCCAAAACCTGGTGAGGGCACAGCTGCCCTTGGAGGCCCTGATGTTGAAATGCCAAGGGCTTGTCGCTGCTGTGTCTTAGTGGCATTGGTGCAAACGAAGGTTTCCTTGAGAATGCTTCTTCCGCTGCTGTAGTTCAACATCTTGCTTTTCCTCCTCAACCTCTTCCCTGCCTTTCCATTGGACGGCGGCCGTGCGCTCCTGGATGTGTACCTTGCATGCGGCATGACACCAAGGAGGGCTGCCAGCCTGTGCGTCGCCTTGTCAGTGCCCCTTACGATGACAGCTGGAATTCTGTTTGTCATCTTCTGGGGCGACTGGCTGTCTTTTGTGGTGAGTAGAGACGGCAATTGCTCTTAATGAACAACATGTATGGTAGAATATGCAGTCGCTCCTGACCACAATGGCTTGGGGCTTTTATCACGGCAAGCACAGCTGGAGGAACACTGAACTTTTGCACCTTGAAGCCAGACATTGCCTTGCACATCGTGTTGGTTTGGCAGACTCGATGTTTGACAGCGATCCGCAGGGTATATCAAGTAAATGTGTACTCCATACTGTTGTAGGATATCTTTTGGAAATGCCAAAACATGAGCCATCGGTCTTGGCAGTTTTGTGCAGGCTGCCTTGTAGTCCTGTAGCATTGTTCTATGCTCCTAGCAAAATTTCTGGTTTGAGCAGTTAGTGCCACTGGAGCAGCTGATAGCAAGGAACAAGGCCGTGTGTCTATTGCTCTTGCCTCCAGCATACTGCCGCATCATGCTTTCGCAGTGTGTACCACACCATTGTGGCCTGCTGCAGCAGCGGCACTATGTATCCTTGCAGCTGGACATTGTGTACTTTGTGCCATTGCCCTCAACACGAAAGCTGCTTCCTGCCAGGTGTTAACGATGAGCCCCTTGGTCAACTGTTATCTTGAGTTGCAAAGGGCCAGCAGTGGTCTGCGGCAAGTCTTCTGCTCTTGCTGCGAAAAGCAATACTATGCGGCTGAGCGCGCCTTACTGACAGCCACACACACTTCCCCAGGTGTTCTTCCTGCTGCTCCTTCCCAATGGTGCTATGATCTACTTGATCTGGACAGACAGACTCGAGGAACACCCTTCGTTCCGAAACCTGCACATCACTCGGGATGACCTGGATCGCAGCTTGCTAGAAAACTCTGAGGGATCGGCGACGAGCGCCAGCGAGATACAGCTTTAGTTCCCCTTCATGCATTGCACGTGACGGACGTTTCGTGTCGGAGGATGTTGGGGAATCGATTTGACGTTCCTCACAGCGATGAGGGAGCACCCAAGAGTCAAGATGCGCTCTGTATTCTTTCAACTCGCAATTTTTTGTTAAACAGACTAATGCTGGCCTGTTTGGCATCAATTAAGGGGACAGGGGAATTCGATTGTTGGGCTGGATGTGGCTGGGCTGCTGTCTGGGTGTGTGCGTGGACGGAGGCTGTTGTGATAGAATTGTGCATTTGCGAACCAGGCATGATCCCAGGTGGATGGTATGCATCGCAATGGTGCTTTAGTGGGTGCTTTGTTGTCCGCAGTCTGGTGTGTATTTGGTACCAGCAGAATACGCCCCCTGGGGAAGCCCCTGACTCAGGGGTTCCCAGCAGCCTTTCGCCCTGGAGCTGTAGCTAGGAACACAACTACCAGAATTGATAGTGTGTAGAGAACTATGTAGAAACAGCTGCAAGTTTTGATTTATCCCAGGGAGATGGGGAATCCGTCCAGGCACAGGTCACTGGGTATGGTGCATTGCCTGTGCTGGCCCAGTGAAGTGGTGATGCGTAACTGCAGTGGAAATGTCGTCAAGCTGCAAGCTCTGCCAAGGGCTGAAATGAGGATCCACCCTCAACTCCCTCATCCCCACCCCAGAAGGGGAAAACGAAAGGAAAAAACTTCTGCTTGACAGGGAAGGGATGGCCCCGAGGCATCCGAAACCGCCACAAGAAAGCCCAGGCACAGCAACATCATCAAGGATTCTGTGAATGCCTGTGGAGAATTCTAAGAATGCCCTTATCCCCAACCACCCCCCGTAACACCGCCGTCGTCCCGTGAACGCCGCCGAAAACGAAGGCCCTTCATGTTAGACAAACCTCAACGTACCCCACCATACGGTAAAACTCACGGCCGCGTTTGCCACCCCACTCAGAGTTCGACAAGCGCACCGCGTCATCGACCCGCCGAGCATTCGCCCACACGCGGCTCCGCCCGGCCCTCCGCGGCTGCCCGCAACGCCGCCTCCGAAGAAAGCTCGACCGCGCCTTCCGCGGCACCGCGCCGCCATCCGCATCAGCCCGCGGCGCGATGGAGTCCGCGGACGCCATCGAGCAGCCGGGGGATCCCCCGGTCGCGCCGTTGTACATGCGGGAGTCCGCCCAGGTGGCCGCCGTGTCCTTCGTCATGTTCACCGCCACGTTCCTGGTGACCCAGACGGCGCCCATAGGCAGGCCGATCGGGGGCTGGTTCGAGCGCCAGCTGGGGAGATCCCTGGACAAGAGGGCGCTGGACCGCACCGTCTCGGGCTTCGCCCTGCGCCTGGCGACGTTCCTGCACAACCTGATCGTTATCCCCCTCGCCCTGTGGGCGCTGCGGGACCCGGCGCTGTGGGAGGACGACCTGGCAGGCGTGACGCGCCTGTCGGAGGTGACGCTGGGCGTCGCGACGGGGTTTTTCATCTTCGACGCCGCGGCCTGCGGGATGCGGCTGAAGGAGGAGGGGTTTCAGTTCCTGATGCACGGCGCCCTGTGCGCGCTGTTCTTCACCCTGACCGTGCTCACCGGGGGGTTCCACTTCTACGGCTGCGCCTACCTACTGTGGGAGCTCTCCACGGCGTTCGTGCACCTGAGGTGGCTGCTGTACAAGATCGGCAAGGCGGACACCACGGCGTACGTGGTTAACGGCCTGACCATGATGGCGTCGTTCTTCGGGTGCCGAATCGTCTGGGGCACCTACGTCTCGTACAAATTCTTTGTGCTCAGCGCACTTTACCTTGGTGACCCTGCGCAGAGCCACATGCACCTGACGTTCTGGGTGCTGAGGGGCGTGTGCGTGGGCCTCAGCGGCCTCAACCTGTATTGGTTCGGCAAGATGGTGGAGAAGGCCTTCGAGCTGCTGGCGCCCAAGAAGCCGCCCAAGGCCGTGCCCGTGAAGAAAGAGGAGTGAGCTCATGCGGTCTGAGCACTTGAGACAAGGCCTCGAAATTTGTTCCCAGCCCGTGGCTGGAGAGGGGAGCCCGCCTAGGAGCGGAGGTTTTGGAGTGCTGCAGACGCGAGGTCGGGGATGCAGCCCAGCTGGGCCCAAGGGCGCAGCTGGGAGGTGAATTGGACTGAATGGCAGGTAGGGAGAGGCACCGATGCGCCAGGCACGGGGCAGCTTTGTATTTGGGAAGAGGAACCTGCGCTTCGTTGCGCCTAATTTGGTAGAGGAAATCGGATTGTGACTTCTCCAGTTTATGGTATATTGGGAAGCGAAGGGGGAAGACAGCCCAGCAAGCTGGGCAGCAAATTCTGTGCGGATGAAGGAGCCGAATGGCCCCCCAAGTGCCATGGGGTCGCTCGCTTCAATTAACTGACTAGTGGATGCGGGACATGACATTTGTAAGCACAGTAGGAGTTCGTTGTGGGGACATCGTCATTGGGAATGTTGTACGTGCTTTAGGGTGATGTGTGTTTGTTGAGTTTGCAGCCCTGAAGGGGAATTCATAGTGTAGTGCTGTTGGAGTTGCTTCTCCTTTGTTCCGATCGTTCAGGCATTGCTGGCATGGTGGCACGTGGTATTGAGTACAGAGAACAGCTGTGGGAAGTCAGGAAATTGGGGCTTTGAGTATTATTAACTTGGTTTTGGTGAAGCCTCCAATGCGTTTCAGGTGTTTTCATTGGTTTCCTGCCCTCCATTCTAAAATAGCTTGTTCATGCCACAACAGTATTGTGCTGGTACTGGCATGAGGATACACGGACTTGTGTTTCGAATCGCACAGCAAGCGACAGTGCAGCAGGCAACAGAACAGTCAGCACTGGAGCCAAAGTTGATACGATCATCGCACAACGATCTGGCCTCAAGACTGCTGGGTGAATGACCTCAGACATGAAAAGGAGCACACTAAGTTGTGAACTCCTGTTAACACATACATCCTATGCCAAGAGCGGTTGTGTGTGGAAAAATTTTGAATGTTGGGCAGAGCAGGAGTCTGGTCTGTTGCATTACACAGCTGGTACTCAGGCATGAGCCCATGCTTGTCGTGCTTGTGATACCATAGCCTGTAGTTCATAAATGTAGACAATCAGGAGCACACGGAGCTGCCTATTCCTCGAAACGGAATTGCAGCTCCATTTCTTGTGCGTCATCTCTATCTACAGAGATCGTTCAGCTGTCTCTCAAGATATGTAGAACAGCAAGAAGGGACAGCGAGAATTCCCAGCCCATGTAGTGGGGGTTTAGTCAAATTGTCGCCTGTTGTGCCTCGCCACCCCACTCAATTGGCAAGCTGGCGCTGGAAAAGCGTGACCATTGCAATTGTTTCTGCACTAGTTTGATTAGATGGATGACACAGGTTCACACCAATGAGAGTTACATGAAAGCAACTGACTGGGTCAGCCAAAGAGGACAAGCCCTGATTCACTACCTGCTGGCAGCAATGCACTTGTTCTATTGAGATATTCTGGGAGGGGGCCGCAGGCTCATGTGGCTTCGTATCGTGCCAAAATGCTGTTGTGGGCGTCACGGGGGTGAGTATGAGTCACTCCTGCTGACGTGCTTGCTTGGATGGCCATGTGTACTTTAAACCAGACACAATTGCATGAAAATGGCAGCAAATCAGTTGATTTAGTGGCTTGGTCCAAGATCACTGGTGTATGCAAACTGCTCAGCCAACTGGTGTATTGTTGGGTGGTGCATTGTGCATATGAAGGCGCATTGGCACGCCAATGTTTCATTGCAGTACACCTGGCGATGTTATGTACCACCACACCACAAGATTGTCCTTTGCAACATCCCAATAGCTTCTCACTAGAACGAAGAAACCGACACGATTTGCTGCGACTTTGAATCCCCCTTTACAAAATTAGGCTTCTTGAAACCGACCATTCGCTGAGCCACAAGAAACCTTTCGAGGCTCTCTTGCACCCCCTTTCACCTTCTCAGGCGACACAAGGCCTCCGTATCTTCTATTAGACGGGGTTGGCGCCCGGACTCGGTGGCGTGACGCAATACTTTGGAAAACAAAAAAAACAAGAGCTTGTGCCAAAAGAAAGAAGACCCAGAACAGCCAGCGTCACCGCAGGTGACGCTCGAACTTCCGTCACGATCGGACCCCGCTGTCCTTGACTGGAACCCCCAGCCCTCTCCGTCTGCGTCCATCGCCATGCGCCCCCACGCCACAACGGGAAGCGCGACAGCGAGCCCGACGGCTTCCTCGGGCCCCGCCATCCATCCTCCACCCCGCCATCCGCAACCCGGCCAGTGCATCTGCCGATCGGCATCCGATGGTCCCCGGCTGCGTGCGCCTGGCCGCCTCCCAGTGCCGGGCATTGGATGTGCCCGCACTGCGCGGCAAGGGGGTGGAGGCACTGGGGGAGCGCTGGGCGTCGATGTGGCCTCATCTGGGATCTCGCGTCCCTCGAGGCGGGAAGGAAGGCGATGGGGAGGGGCCGGATCAGCAGGCGTCCGGCAAAGAGGGCGTTTCAAGGGGCGCCGACGAGTGGAGGTCCATTTACTCTTCGAAATTGCATCGTGAGGTGCGGGCCCCAGGGCCAAATGCATCGCAGTCATGGAATTTGGGTTTCAGAGGTTGGGCGGTGGGCTGGCATGCCCTTTGATGCCAGATCTTTGTGTTGGATCCGGGAGGCGCCCGTCAGGGTTCATGCAATTCTTTTGAGTGCTTTTGTATTGTTGGGTCACAATGCGGCTCCGCCTTTGAAACTGGAGTTACTGATTTGGATTTAGACGGCTTTCAACAATGGGAAGGAATTCAGGGCAACTTGTGTTTTGTCGCATACAGGGGTCCCAGAATGCAATTGGCCAACATCGATGCCATGCCTCGGTTGGTGGCGGCCTGAATGGGGACATCGCTGCTGCGGCAATCAACAAGCAAGTGGTGAAATTCATGAAAGGGGTCGTTTGGATCGTTAGAGACGGGGAAGGGCCGCTGGAGAGTAGGAGAGCTCGCAAAGAGGCTGTAAATAGATTGGACGGCGCCCTGGCAAAGGTAAATGAACTCACCAAGTCAAGGGCAGACAGATTAGATCATATCAACGTGGCAACAATGATACACCAGATGGGGGCAATAGCAAAACTGACAAGTACAGAGTGGCACATCGTGCACAATCATTCTGCGCTGCTGTCGACCTTGATGGGCATTGCCCTGGAGAAAGCGGACCAGTTTCGACCACATCACCTCTCTCAGATCGTGTGGGCATGCAGCAGGCTGGGCCACAGTGTGTTGAGCATCCCAGCAGGGGATGGGACCACTGCAGCACTAATTAAACTACTTGTGAGGAGGGCTTCTGAGACCAGTGCCGACTTTACACCGATGAGCATATCCCAACTGTTGTATGGTCTTGCCAGGCTGGAGTATCCTGGTCCTCTTGCATTGCTGACCCCAATTGTGAATATGGTTGGGCCACAGGTGGGGGGTTTCTCAGCGCAGGGGCTGTCAAACACACTGTGGTCTCTAGCAAAACTGAATTACAGAAACCATTCTGGAGTCGTCCAGTCCATTTGCAACAGGTTGCACAGTCAAATAGATGAATTTGGACCCCAGGCTTTGGCCAACATGGCCTGGGCACTTGCGGTCTTGAGGCACGGGGTCTCTGCTAGCACCCTGCAATCGATAGAGGAGGCGGCTGCTGCAAAGTCTTCCCAGTTTCGCATTATGGAGATGGGCATGCTGCTGTGGGCTTTTAGGCAGCTGCATTATCGCCCTGACAAGGAGTTTTTGGAGAACGCAGCAACGCTGGCGATGCGGCGCATGTTCACCAGTTTCAAGCCAGCAGATGCCTCGTTGTACTTGATGTCATGTGCTGACTGGAATTTTCAGGCGCCAGGCCTGATCTCCGCCCTCAAGGTTCGGGTGCTGTTGCAAGATGATCTCGAACTGAGACACTGCTGCAATGTGGCGTGGTGCCTTGCTATTCTAGGGGACCACGATGTCGAGGCGCTGTCCAGGGTCGTGGCACATATACTGAAGTATGACTCTCGCCACTTATCGGAAACCCAAAAGAGACAGCTATTTCAGACGTTTCTGTCGTTCAGATTGTTTCAACCCAAGTGTGACATCAATGCCATCGTGCCAAAGATGCTGGAGACGGCATGCAAGGAGTGTTGGATAGAATGCCAACAAAAGAGCTCCCTCCCCCCGCCAGTCGTTGAGATCATGAGCGTGTTAAGACAGATCGGCTTTTCCTGCAATTGCCCACATCACTTGGGAGGTGGCTTGCTCGTGGCTGGAACAGCATTGAACAGAGCAGGGATTAGGTTTGCAGTGGAGATGATAACCCCCATGCGGTGCTTCAACAACAGCCCGTCCAGCCTTTTGGGGACGTACCTGTGGCGGGAGAGGGTGCTGGAGGCGCTGGGTTGGCAGGTCCTCAGGATCTGGCACGACGACTGGATGGGTCTGTCCACCCTCCAGATGAAAAGAGCGTTCTTGATGCAAGAAGTGGGTCGTCTCATAACGGCTTCCTGACGCTGTGGTCCATGCACTGGATGGTTCAGGTGGAGGACAGCTAGTGAGAAATGCCAGCTGGATGGATGTGTTGGTGCGTGCGGAAGGGAAAACGGGGAGGTGCACTGGCGACACTGTGAAACATCACCTGTGGCTCAAACGAGATCTAATATGTGGATCATTATCGATGCTTGCAGCTGTGCGGAGGGACTGTGCAAGATGCCGAGACGGCATCTGACTGTCCGTTAGACCTTGCCTGCATGATATTCCGCCAATGGTTGGTATTGTCCGCTTTGTTTCTGAACTCCCACTGCTGTACGCATTTTGGGCCCTGGCAATCGCTGGCGCTACTATGCGCTATGGAGTCATCTGTGCAGACAAGCGTTGTCCCCTCCACCCACCATATGATGCGCATGTCAATATGCCTCAAGCTTCAAAGCTGCAGGTTTGCACCAACATGCACCGCAGTCAAAGCATGAATTCAATCGCCACAGCCTTCACGAACGCCCAGCGGTCGCCACGTCTCACGTCACTCGACAACGCCAACTGAATGACCCACAGATACGCCACAAAAGTAATTCTCCACCTGCAGCGGCGACGCAGCACGATTGCCGTAGGGATTGCCGCCCGGCAATCTCACACGAATCATCGTAGTATAGTCAAACCTTGCGCATCAAACCATTTCACAGGTACGCTTTTTGCCCCGCATTTGTTTGAGAGCCTTACGTTTTACGTACTTTTTTACGTTGCTCCCCAACAATTTATCAAAAGAGCTCAATTTATCATATTGTTTTCTCCGCAAGAAAAGGTCAAGAGTTACGCTACTATGCGGAAGGGTTGAATATAACCACGGTAGTAGACCCAGCCCTGCCGCCCCACTATGCATGGTGTAGGCGGACCGACGCCGTGCCGGACAGGCGCGTCGCTGCAAAACCGACAGGGCGTGAGCTGAGTACAACCGAGTCAGCGCTGTCGTCCAGTCGCCGAGTAAAACACACTCCGAATCGAACCCGTGAATCGATGGCGAAGCAGAATGTGCACGGAACCGAAAACGGAGCGTTGCTTGCCACTGGAGCCGGTTGCTTGCATTTGCAACAAGGTCCTCGCTGAAACACTGACCAAGTCCAGGAGAACCCTGCCTCGCTCCAGGTTCCTTTTGAGTAGTCAACCATGCCTCAAAGTTGATTCCAGTCCCAAAGACGAGCGTACGTCCAGCTCCCAGCTGCCTCGACGCAGGCCAGTCGAATCCTGTGAGGGCGAGCAATCGTGCCGCCAACCGCTTGGATATCGGTGCAACCGCCGAGTCTGCGACAACCAGAACGACGCAGAATCGTGCAATAATCTTGTAGCACACCAAAGATTGTCAAGGGCCCAGGGTACAAATAACCTGCGAGGCGTGGAACCACAGTGGCCGTCCAAGGACTTAGCTGCGCAGACGAAGATCGCGTGCACAAGATGTGCGGCTTTAGGCCAGACTTAATAAGTCGGTCTCAGGAAGCGGCATGGAAATGCCGCTGTTCAGTCGATGTTCGTTGGTCCACCAGCTGGCCCATCAGCCCCCGGCGTTTTCCTCGACGCTCATTGGACAGCACGCCTGGCTACATGATTGGGGAGGTGCCGATTTCCTTTCATGCGCAACAGTTCTTGTCTGGAGCTTGTCAAACGGTGTTTCCACGCAACGCCCTTTCACTCCCCTCCTGTGCTCCTCTGATCATGGTCTCCTATGAGGCTGACGTAATCTATTTCTGGAGATACCTACATCTGATGACAAGCACGCCGTTTCTCCACAACACTGTGAAAGTTCTGGTTGTTGACTGGGTCGCCGCAGCGGTGCTTCTTCGCCCCCAACATACTGCAACCTGCGATGGCATGGTCACTGCACTGATGGGACCCCTGGGGCCTCCGCAATCGCATAAGTACAGAGCCAGCTGTCACATCACCCCGGGGGTAACGGCGCCGGCTTGTCACATTCCTTAATCAGGGTTTGCTACGCGAAATGTGACCGCATCGGGGCGCGATCGCGTGATGCTGTGCGATGGCAGTTCCGCATACTCGAAGGTCTGCCCGGCCTTCTGCCAATCGGGCAGCGAGGCGCTGCCGAACGCCCTCCCTCCCAACAGCAAGATTCACTGACCTCACTGGAGTTGCCCGCTCCGAAACACACCCCTGACTACGCCCATTGGTTTGCCCCTGTGTGACATTATTGCAAAGGGAAATGTGCGCATGAGTTGCATGATCATACTACCTGTGCAGGAGGAGGCATTCACTAGATGACACCATATAGCGTGAGCACTTATCGCCAAAAGACTGCAACCGTCCAACACTATCTGTCTGGGAGATTGTGTAGGAATGCTACGTCAGCACGCTGGTCTATGTTGGTGGGTACTTGGCAAGCCAGCACGCCAACAAATGACATGCCAGTTGCAACATGACTTACGACCAGACGCTGGAGAGGCGAACAGCGAATTAAAACTGACACCATTTGCCTGCATTCAACTTGGAGAATATGTCACAGCAACATGGACAACCAATGACCCACTTCTCCCTAAGTGCTTCACGTTGTTTTCACACATAGGAAGATTTGGTTGGCACGTCGATGCTGCACTTGTTCGTCTTTTGCTGTGGACTTGTCACATTATTCTCAGCTTCTTAGTTTAGGCGAGTGATGATCTACTTGAATTGACTGGCGTCCACAATGGCTACTGTTGAGGCAGTTAAGCACAATTTC
The DNA here is from genome assembly GCA_905146915.1 of Ostreobium quekettii. NCBI lineage: Eukaryota > Viridiplantae > Chlorophyta > Ulvophyceae > Bryopsidales > Ostreobiaceae > Ostreobium > Ostreobium quekettii. The sequence continues at coordinate 40,058 of CAJHUC010000741.1, read as the reverse complement.
AAGACGCTGATGCCTAAGTGACACTGCTGTTTCAAGCAGCCAGATCTGCTGATGCAAATAACATCACACAGCGTCCAGGTACAAAGAATTAAAAATCCATGACGTGCAAGAAAGCATTTACTCATCCGGGGCCATGTGGGCATCACAAACCACCGGAGACCACAACAAACCTGGGGGTAGCCTCCCGACAGTTCCTCTAACTTCTCCCATGAAGCGATGGACCTATCCCAACAATGCTGATTGCAAAAAAAAAAGCAACCGTCACCAGTTGCTTCCTCCTACTTGCCCTCCTGGACGTTCTCGATCAGGCTCGGTTCATAGAAGTCGGGCACTGCAAAACCCAAAAGGTTGATGTAGGTGCCAGTGATGTTGGCCAGCCCCGCCTTGGGCAGGTCCTGCCTGAAGCGCACGCCCTCTGGCAGGCCCTTCCCGCCCACCGCCACTGGCACAGGCGCCAGCGTGTGAGACGTCAGAGGCAGCGGCACGTCCCCGTGGTACAGCGCCTCCCCCGTCTTCTTCCGTTGCACCATGTCATCTGCGTTGCCGTGGTCCGCAGTCACCAGCCACCGGCCATTCACCTCATCGCAGACGTCCAGAAGCTCCTGCACGCACTTGTCCACCAGGGCGCATGCCCGCATGGTGGCCTGCAGGTCGCCAGTGTGCCCCACCATGTCAGGGTTGGCAAAGTTGACCCGCACCATCTGGTACCGGCCAGAGAACATGGCCTCCTTGCCGGCCTCGCAGATCTCCCTGGCCTTCATGTCCGGGGCCTGGTTGAAGGGCACGTTGTCCGACGGGATCTCGACATAAGTCTCCAGCTCCTCGTCAAAGTACCCCGATCGGTTCCCATTCCAGAAGAAAGTAACGTGGCCAAACTTCTGAGTCTCCGAGCAGGCGAAGGTCTTGATCCCATTCTGGACCAGGTACTGCCCGGACACCCTGTTGATCAGCGGCGGCGGCACCAGGTAGTTCGTGGGCAGCTTGAGGTCGCCGTCGTACTGCATCATGCCCACGAAGCGCAGGCCGCTGGGGAAGCGCTCGCGGTCAAACGCCGCGAACTCCTCGTACTCGAATGCCTTGCTGATCTCCACCATCCTGTCTGCCCTAAAGTTGAACAGCACCACAGCATCCCCGTCCTCGATCGTCCCCACCGGACTCCCTTCCTCGTCCACGATCACGAACGGCTCCAGCCACTGGTCGGATTTCGCCGACGCGCCCTCCCCCTTAAGCGTCTTCACCGCCTCCACGGCGTCCTTGAACCGATTGGGCGCCCTGCCCAGCACGTGCGCGTCCCAGCCGCGCTTCACGATGCCCCAATCGGCCTCGTAGCGATCCATCGTGACGTACATCCTCCCCCCGCCCGACGCAATCTTGCCGTCGACGCCGTGGTCGCGCGCCAGCCCCGAAAGCTCGCCCTCCAGCTGCTGCACGAACCCCACCGACGACCCGTCCGGCACGTCCCGCCCGTCCGTCAGAATGTGCATCCGGATCCTCTTGGCGCCGCGCTCCGCCGCGCCGCGCAGCAGCTTGTACACCTGATCGCATCGGGGCCCCTGAGCGCAATGCCCTCTTGCCATTTTGCGCCGCTGGCTCTCTGCGCTCATCATTTCGAGCTGAAAGACTCCGCTTCATCTTTCCACCGCGCGGAAAAAGAGTCTCGCACGCACTTGCCTGGGAGGGGGGTGGTGGGTCGGGGGCTCTTTGTACGACCTGTTTTCCTCTCGGTGTGTATGTTCTCTTGTCTTTTGCACTGCCAGCGTTGTGCGCTCATCACTTCGCGCACTGGGAAGACTCTCCATCATCTTTCCACAGCGCGGAACAGAGTTTCACACGCACTCGTCCAGGAGGGAGCACCCCTGGCATGACCCGTTTTTGCTATCCGTTTTTGTTTACGCGACATATCTCACCTGATCGGCCCGCGAATGGACCCCCCCGTCGGACAGCAGCCCGATCAGGTGCACTGTGCGGTCCTCGAACGCCTGCGCCACCAGGCGCCAGCCATCGCTCTCGAACATCGACCCCGTCTCCAGCGCAATGTCCACCAGCCGCGCGCCCTGGTCCACCACCTGGCCCGATCCCAGGGCGTTGTGCCCCACCTCGCTGTTCCCCATGTCCGCGTTCGTGGGCAGCCCCACCGCCACGCCGTGCGCCTGCACCGTGCGGTAGCGATCCGGCGCCTTCTCCGCCAGGGCGTCCATGCACGGCGTGTCCGCGCTGTGCACAGCATTGAATTCATCCTTGTTCTTGTTCTCGCCCCAGCCGTCCAGGATGCAGACCAGGACGGGGCCGGGGGAGGGCGTGATGGAGTCGTGGGGCGTCAGGACCAGCCTCGGGGGAGGTTCGCTGGAAGAGGCCATGGCGGCGGCGGGGCGGTTTGGGTAGGCGGCGGCCGGGAGGGATTGGGCGCCCAGCGCGACGGGAGTCTGCGCTCGGGCGTTGGGCGATGGTCCATTGAGTTGGTCACCGGGGCAGATTCCGATCAGATATTCTCCCTGGGCCTCAGAAATTCGCGTAAACAACTGGGGAATGTCCGCAGACCTCGTTATTTGACGTCATCGGAGGAAGCAGCAGGAAGCTGGGAAGGCACCCCCGACAGGACAGCTCCAGCCGGGGAATCGTTTGTTGAACTCGCAAAGCGAAGGCGACCCATGCAGCAACAGAATGCGCCATGTTGGTTTCATTCTCTGGGTCAGGGCGTTGCCGGTCGCGCAGCTTCGGTTGCAAAATTGCACATCTGTCATCAGTGACCAAATTTGGAGACGTCCAAAGCTGGCGCGGCTACGAGAGCGGACAGGGCTCTGATTGGTGACACTTTCACCACTTGCCGCCTCCACTTGGTACCCATACAAGCCATCCAGGCAAGTACGGCCTAAACTCCTTTGGCACGTCCGAGCCCACAGCTCGCACCAGCAACATGCAGTGAGCGCCAAGTACCTTTTGATGACGCTGGGCACAATCCCTCCTCCAGCCATCCACCGCGATCCACCAAGGGAATTAGAACTACATTTCTTCGCAAGAAGGCAGTCCCCAGCCGCTGCCGCGAACCCTCCGCCCCAAGCCCACACACACATCAATCTCCGTCACCCCTGCATCAGTTTGTCAATTCTGCCATGCACACCGTCAATCAAGGCCGCGGCCCCCTTCCACCACTCCAGCACCGGTCCCGCCTCGTCCGACACCGCCTGCCCATTCCCCTGCCGGGCACCCGGGCGGCAGAGCACCTGGTGGGACGTGGCCTCCGATCCCTGAGCCACCCACAGCGCATTCCCCTCATCCAGCCGCCTCAGCTTCACGTCCCTAAACTTCGCCACAAAGCCCTCCGCCCCCGGCTCAATGAAATCCACGGCCGTGCCGCCGCCGGCCATCTCAATCGCCACGATGTACGGCGGCCCGTCCCCCCCCTTCCCAACCGTCTCATCCGCCATGAACACCCACTGCGACAGGTGCGCCCTCCCCGCCTCTCTCACGCACCCCACTCTCAGCACAAGGCCGACAAAGTCGAACTCCGTCTTGGGCGGCACCCCCGCCATCTGCACAACCTTCAGCGCCAGGCGGGGCGTCCACAGGGTCGCCATCCCCGGCGGCAGCTCCCCGTGCCTGGCCACAAACGCCCATCGCGTGCAGGCCGTCGTCTGCAGCTCCAGCCTCCGGCCGTCCCCAGGCCCTCTGCTCACCGACAGGGCGGTCACGCGGTACACGTCCCCCTCGCGCACCCCCCCCACCTCCTCGCTCGGCCTCCACACCCTGAGCACCGCCTCCGACCGGTCCGGCTCCCGACCCAGCCTGACCCCGCTCACCAGCAGCCGCATCACCGGCGTGCCCCCGCCCCCCATCAATCCCCTGCTCCTCACCTCCTCCTCGACAGCCAGCCGCTGCCGATCGGCCAGCAGCGCCTGCTGCCGCGCCGCGAACGCCGCCAGCTCGGGGTCCGACCCATCCCAGTGGCCAGACGCCTCCCCTCCGACGACCATGGCCGCATACGCCAGTTCCTTGGGGTCCGCGTGGCCACCCTCCCTTACAGCCGCCCACCTCCGCTCTTCCTCCCGCTGCACGCGAGCCCGAACCTCTGAAGCCACCCTCGCGGCCTCCTCCTCGAGTTTGGACCTCGCCCTGGCGCGAGCGCGCGCCGTGTGGTTCGCCGTCCCGTCTGGGCCCCGCTCCAAAAACAGCGTCGGGTACTTTCTGGCGACCGTTACCACGGTGGCCGCCACGCGCCCGCCGTCGGTGTGCACGATGCCCAGAGGAACGACCGTCTGTGGGAGACAGCAGGCCCCCAGGGGCTCGTCCCACCTGGCGAGGTGGCAGCCGTTGTAGTGCACGGCCAGCACGGCCGCCGCCGCGGCCGCCAGGGGATCCGCGGGCTTGTCCAATCCCGTCAGCTGCGCCCCGACGACCCGGACCTTGTCGCCGACGCGGATCCCGCCAGAGGCGCACAGGCGCGAGAGGGGCGCGTCCAGCGACGCCTTCACCCAGTACCATCCGTCGGTGAGCTCCAGGGCGGGTGCTAGTGACGTCTCGTGGCGATTGGCGTCATGAATCCGCGAGACGCACAGCACCATGGCGCCCCCGGGGGCGCGGTCGAGCTCCAATATCTTCTTCAGGACGGAACGCATTCCCCGGTGCAACTCACTCTCGTACCTGAACTTGAGCTGATTGACGGCCTCGTCGATGGACAGCACCCTGGGTTCGGACGCCACGGGCGTCCGCAGTGCATATGATCCCAGCTTCCACGTCACCCAGTGCAAGTGATTGGCGAGCCAGGCGTCCGACAGCAGATCCGGGTCGCAACCCCCATCCAGCATCCGCCGTTTGACAATCGCCAGCAGCCCATGTGGTGGGCACCTGAGAATGGCGTGCACATCTGGGTGCAGCCAACCACTGCTGGCTCCAGACTCAGGCACCCTGTGCGATTGGTGCCTATAAGAGGAGAAGTACTCGCGAAGACCGATGCGCTCCATGCCTGCGTACAGATCGTGCACAGGGGGCCGTTTCACAGCTGACTTGGGACAGGGTGCTTTCTTGGGCGTGGTCTTCACAACTGCTTTTGGTGTGCTGGTAGGAATGGGCGGCTTCCATGACCGCCTGGAGCGGTGCTTGACCACCGGGGAACAGGTGCGGAACTTCAGCCTCTTGGCTTGGGGGCAACGGTCCGCAGAGGGCCTTGGGGCTGTGAATCCGCGCCGGCTCCTTCGTGTGGACACGCCCGTTGGGGCTGTGCGGTGTGTGAAGGTTGAATGGGACGAATCGCCTGGGGTTTCTGAACACTGAGGACCGCAACCATTCACCGGAGTCTCAAGGTCTGAGTACAACGTCGTCTTACCAGCGCCGTTCTCAACTGTGGCATCCTTCGCTCCAAGGCCGTCTGTGGGACGGGTGTCCCTGCTCCGCAAGCTTCTGAATGGCATATGCATGATGCTCCGCTGCAGTTGACCAACAGGCGTGGCAAAAATGGCACTGGGCTGATCGGTGGCAACTTTGGCCTCAGGGGTGCCTGTTGGCACGTTGCCACTGAATGGCACAGTGTCTGCTAGCTTCGAAGCCTTGTGAAGGGGTGAAATGTGTGGCGTTGCTAGAATTCCTGCATTAGCAGAGTCCTGGACACCATTCTGGCCTGCCGACTGAGTAACCTTGCCTGTTGTGCCACAGCCCCCATCAGCAGACTGTTCCAGTAGGCCCTGTGCTTTTCTCACTCCCAAGGAAAACACCTCTACCCTCCTTCCACATCCTGTTCGGAGAGATGGGCACGTCGTTTTCTTCTCTGCCCCACCCCTGTTTGCTCCTTTCAGTGCATCTTCTTCATCAGGAAAGCATCTTGGGCCTTCCGTCCTAACCCTACTGGTGCTCCCTTCGCCCTGAATTTCCATGTTGACCGTTGGGCCAGTTGTATCAACATTAGAAACATCGCAAAAGGGCATAGCATTTGGCGATCTGTTTTCATCATGGCTCAGAATTGAGCATACCCTCTTAGGCGATTTTGACTCTGTTCCTGATTTGCCACAGTCAGCATTGGCAGCCTCCCCTAGAAGAGCATGAGCTTTCCTCACTCTTGATGAAGACACCTGCACCCTCCTTCCTCCACCTGTTCTCAATGATGGGTACTTTGACTTCTTCACTTTTCCACCTCCACTTGCATCCTCCAGGCAACTTTGGCCACTGGGAGAGCGTGCCAGCCCTCCTGTTCTATCGCTGTTGACGCAGTCCCCATCCTCAACACCTCTTCTTGCCATCAGGGCATCGCCCAGCGACTCACAAAGCAAGATGTTTGCCTGTCTGACCTTGGACGACAACACATGTACCCTTGAGCCACCACCAGTCCTCAGAGAAGGGAGTCTGGGCCCCCTTACATCTTGTGTGGCAGGTGTTCCTGCCTTCTTTGATGCAGAGCCCAACATCGCCACATCATTTGGATCTGCAGATTTTGCACCTATTGTTTTCCTTGCTACAGAGCACCCTGCGCCCAGCGAGGTTGGGGTCCCGGGTACGTGCGTCCAGCCGCTGTTGACCTGTTCTGGTTGTGCGGTGGGCCTTGCACCTACTGCTTCGCAGCCAAGCACGGTAGGGGTTGAAGCCACAGGTTCCACATTATGCTCTGCTTCTCCAGGGTGTTCAATCTTGGCGGAAGAAAAACGTTCTGCATCGTGAGCTGCGTTGCCCTGATGCCCTGGTGCCTGAACAATGGTAGTAGCATCTGCATACACATCAACCCCTTGATGTCCATCGCTATCCTTTGCAGGTTCACCATTGCAACACGAACTTGCCTCTGTCGCTGATATGGGGTCGACTCCCAAAGAACGCTGTGCTGCACAGCCCTCCTGGGCCACAGACACATGGCACTTGTTGACTGTATTCTGTTTCAGGTTCCTCCATTCACGATGTGTTGGCTGCTCTGTTCCAGGCGTTCCCACTGTTGCCATTGAGCTATCTGGTTCCAACACAATTTCGTCATGCCTATCAACCCCACGTTGATTACCAACAGGCAAGGATCTTGATACCAGCTGATCATTTACGGATTCTGGGATGCCTGACTGGGCCCACGTTGTGGTCTGCAAGTCCATCGCACAGCCATCATCAAGGATGGGCTCAAGGAGACGCTGTGCTATTGCTTTTGCCCTGAGAGATGGTTCTGTCACACGTCCACTTGCCATTCTGAAAGGAAACATTGTCACAGAGGAGGTGTTCACGGGATTGTCACCTCCACACAAGCTACGGCAGTTGGCTTCCGGATGGATTCCATCTGTACACGGCTCTGCTAGTCTGCTTTCGAGCTTCATGAATGATTCCACTGACTTGGCCTTTGCGGCCTGGAAATTGCCAGTTGAGGTTTCTCCTTCTTCTACAGGAGTAAACGCATCACATCTGTCGCCTCCAGTGCACTTCCAGACATCACAGCCAGATGAACCACCCCCTGCAACTGAAGCCTGCACTGGAAAATTGCCATGAGCCTCGCATGTAGCCAAGGGCTGCCACTGGTTAATTCTTGCAGACTCTGGCTTGAGAGGCTTCCTATCTACAACAGACATAAGTTGCCTGCCATTCGCGATGGGATCGGCTGCTGGTGTCGCCCCTGGCATCCTGCCCACATTGCCATCGCCACCAACACAGCCCAGCTCTCCATCACTCCAGATGTTTGCCAGAAGGTTGAACGCCTTCTTGGCACCCTCAGCAGTCCAGCCCACTGATTTGCCGCTTGCCAGCTGGATCCCAAATCCACCACAATTTGCCGCCTGGCACTCTGTTGTGTCCTTATGGGCAAATGACTGGAAATCCACTCTGCAGCCTGTGCCCAGCTCATCCATACCCATCCCACCAACGGTGCCGACACCAACTCTCTGTGCTTCTGACAAACTTCTTCCTTGATGATGATCAGGCAAATCGATTCTTTCGGACACAGTGGGTTGAGAAGAGTCAATGAGCGCCTCGCTTGAAGCTGCCATCATTACTTCAGACTTTGGCGCAATTGCACCAGATCCCTGGGCTACCTTACCAACAGAAAGCTCCCTGCCTTTCTGAGGACTGGTGCTCGGCTGGCCTTCCTCGGAGAATGGAAAGTAATCAAATCCAGATGACGCCTGAAAGCGTCTTGCCACAGGTTGTCCGCCACAATTACCCTCTCCCGGAAGGTCAAAATCTTCCAGGCCCCAGCACCCGCCAAAGGGCTGGAAAGGCATACCGTGCTCCTCCGACAGGCGCTCATCTCCCTCTGGCACCACGTCTCCATTGGGCGCTGTGAGCGGCCCCGACCTTCCCGCATTGCTAGCGCCCGTGTCGCCGTTGGTCTGGCCGACGGGTTGCATTGACTGCCGTCCCAGTACACCTTCCTCAGCCGCGCCCTGGCCTCCACGATGCGCCCCCTCCCTACGATCATTTTGGGCGTGCTCGAGCTCGCAATTTTCGCTGGAATTGGGGAACACGGCCCTTCCGCGCCCACCCACGGCGCCCTCCAAATCTCCACCATGCGCGGCGTGATCCGCCTCATTGCCTGTGGATGATCTCCTTCGGCGCCCTGCTCCGGTGCCGAATTGCGGATCCCTCACGGGGCCGCATTGATACCCTGGCGCGACGATTGATGCCTGCCGTTCATCTGAGCCCAGCGCCACTCCCACTCCACCGCCAGGGCTCGCGCTCCTTGCAGCCTCCATGAGCTGCAGGTATTCCCCCAGCTGCGAGTCTGGAAAGCAGCTGCCCGCCAGCGAGGCCTTGAGCGGCATGAAGGCCCCCGCGTCGGGCACGACGGCATCCACGGACGGCAGCCGGCCGCCGGAGCACGGCTCCACGCGCCACTCCGTCGTTTCGCTGTGCCACACGAGCCGATGGGCTCGATCGACGGACGACTCCTCCATCGTTGGAGGCGGGCGGCGCGTCCAATTGTCCTCGCCACTGTGTTTGCGCTTTCCGTGTTCGGTGCGCCCTGCGGCCTGGGGGCCAAGAGTAGGCTGGACTGCCGAACCGCCATTGCCAGTTGAGAAGTTCCGCCTGTTTCTGTCAAATTTGGGTAATGGAATTTGGGTGAGGGAATGGTGCGGGAATGGAAGCGCCAGTGGCGAATTCGGGGCAGGGGAATGTTGGGCGCATGCACCCGCTCGCGTTCATGAATGCTGATCAGTGCTGGGGCGCATTGGAGGCCAGTGAGTGCATTGAGGAACGGAGTGGGGCCGCCGCTGGCCACGGGTCTTGGTACTGCTTGTGGAGGACGCGCACGTGTTAAATTCCTTGGTTCCGCAGTTGTCAAAAGCCATTATGAACAAAGACATTGCGTCTTGCATGCGGTGAAACACCAGCTAGAATTTGTTCCATGTCCAAAGATCTTCCACACATCTGCACGCGGATTTGTGCGTCTTAAATGCTGCTTGCTCGCAGATCAAATTTCAACAGATGGAATATGGTCTCTGTCTTTGCCCACTACAAGGATATTATTCCACAGGAACTTGTGTTCCTCAAAAGGGATTGGTTGTCATTCACTTCTGCGGCACTGCCTGGCTTCTGCATGTTGAGATTTCTTTGTTCTTGAGTGCTCTTGGGTTCATCAGTCATCTTTGCGATAGTCCATTCAATCGCGAAATTGGGCAGCGCGAAATTCAGTGTGTCATTCCACTTCCAGTGGAGTTGCGACTGCATCCATGTTTCTAAGTGCAACATATTCAACAAAGGCTGAACGAATGCCGGCGATTCTGCACCCAACAGTGCAGAGGCAGAATTCTCATGAAGTCAGGATTGATTCATAAAGTCCATTTCCACAGGTTATGCGGTGCAATTCCAAGTCTTGAATTGTTGATGATGCCATGACAAACAAATACCTCATATCTTGCAGGCAATAATGGGCACAGAAAGATACAAGCAGCGACTGTGCAATGGGATACGTAGCAAATAAGTATTCAACGATGCACTGCCTCTGTCACTTGTACTGATTGATGAACATGATATCCACCTACACACAATGCAAAGACTAATTGCACCCCTTCACATTGTTTGTGCTGTTAGAAGACTTACGCGATGGCAACAAACTGCTTAGCAGTTTCATCAGCACAATGCCAGCACAGTTATTGTGCCAGAATTCACCAGGAAATCAAGTGGGCATGACGTGCCTGGTGCCATCAAAATTTCCAGCAAAGAAGTCTGTTCCGCGCGCCCCACCAATGCTAACCCACCATCAGTGCAGCAGTATGCAGTTTTCTGTCTTGGAGTTGCTGATTGTGCGACAGAGACGACAATTCTCAATAGATGGATGGACACCATGTGGCACAGAAGCAAGACAAATGACGTAGAGCAGACATTATGTGCCCATACCAACTATATTCCAATGTACTTCGATTGTCAGAGGGTTACAATAAGCTCGCCTGACACTCAGAGGCGACGAGTTACGCAGCTTATGCTTCTGCTGTCGCCGTCTGGGTTGTACCCAGCTCAAAAATCAGAAATCACCAATTTTTTGATGCGCAACTGATTTTTGTCACTCTTCTCTCTAGGTTACGCAATGCGAAAGTCCGCGGCAAAACAGCTACATGCTCATGTTTGCACTCATTCAATGAAATTCAATGCGAAACACAGATGCCATCATTCTGTCTTGTTTCCAGTGCATGTTGAACTTCCTTGTGCCGCTTCATAATATAGAGTAATGCCCTTGCACTACAGGCAACGACTGGGTTATGCTTGGCTGCATCATTCAAATCATCTGCAGTAAATGGTGACGGCTGGCTGACAACGAAACAAAGCAGAGCTCATATCCAGAGGAAGTCTGTGGGATGAAGACTCCAGGTGTCCATACTTGGTGCTTCAACCTCGCAGAACCCCTCGCATTTCGCCATAACGATTTTCTTCGTTCCTACCGGGCAACGTTGAAGCAGCACTCTGACAATGCGACCGGCGCTTGTATTGAGGCTCATGCAAGGGGCCTCAACGCATCCACAGGTGTGCCCGTCTCGACAGGAGAATGCAGGGAATGACGCCCATCGTGCAGCCAGCCCGTGTTGTCCCCTGCGCTTCAGTCCTCCAGCACGGCTTCCGCTGCATCCTGCACCCCGTATGCGTCCAGGTCCAAGGGGACCGCAGACAGAGAGCGATGTATGCACACAGGGCTGCTTGCAAGACTGCGAGGGTGATTTGCATTTTCGATGAGAAGAACGGCATTAGCTGAATCACGGCTTGCCATCCGATTACAGACCAGCCGCGCTTGGGCTCCGTCCATGGCGGGCCCCTCCCCGCGCGGTGTGCTGGAGGTGGTGCTCAGAGCACCGGTGACATACGTCATGATTCAGTTTGTCGCCGTTTACTTGCTCTACCTGCTGTTTCGCTGGCTGATACACAGGCTGCGCGTATGGTTTGAGCACGTTCCTGCCATCTCTGTGCCTCTGCCGACAGGTGGGGTGAACCAGCAGATTGAGCACGGGGGGCCGACAACGCCACATCGCAAGCACACAGTCGCACTGTTGGGTCCCTTTGATCGAGTTTGTTTATTCTTTCTGCTCTTCCAAGCTATGGATGTTGTCAGGTTGCCAGCTTGGGAGTGCCTGATCTGGCTCACAATGGTGCTTGCCACCATTGTTCAGTGAAACCGAGCCGTTGCTCCGCATCTGGAATTTCGCCATATGGATGGGCCCAAATTCCACACCCCAAACTATTGTGTGACGCATCCCTGCACTGTCCTCAGTAAACACAGGTTTCTTGCCACTTTGGCTTCCCATTTTCTAGCATCTTCTGCTTCATCTGCTCTGTTCGGAACTTTATGAATTGCCTCCTTTCGGTAGGAAAATATTGTCACGTACTTTGCTCTGAGGGGTTGCCTGCTGTGTGGTCGGATTGTACTTCTTCAAGAGAAAGTGTCCCTGTGTTGCCAGCAAGGCCACTGTGCATCCAGTGGACAACTGATGTTGCAAATAGCAGGTTGCACAACACGACAATACTGTAAAAAGTCCACTTGTGTTTGGATGGGGATAACATCCGGACTGTGAATGCGATGTCAAATCCAGATGCACAAGCAGAAGTAGATGTTCACGTTTTTGGGACGTTGGTGTTTCAGAATGCTGGAGGAACCACAAAGCGAGCAAACACTGAATATTAAGCTTACCCAGTGCTTGTGGCTGTGGTGATTGCCAGAGGCCCAAAATGCCGTCAAGGTTGATCCCAAGAGCCATGTGGGGGACAGGACAATACCTTGTTACGACCCAAGCACAATGCGTCTCCTTGGAACAGTGCCGGCAATGAACACTAAAGAAGTGAGTTATCTGGGACTGGTTCGATCTGCAAGTTGGGGTGTGTGCCAAGGCTGGCATAACTTGCACCTGCACTGCTGTCCACATTCCTGGCCGGATATTTAGCAGCAATTCTCTTGCCAACGATCGTTGGCAGGAGATGGCAAGGTTATGTTCTGTCGCGAGGTGATGAACGTCGTGCAGTCAACAATTTGTTGTTAATCGAAATTGTTTTCCAGTCTTGACCAAGCAGGCAGTGACAGGGGCTGCTGTGCACTGAAACTGCAAGTTCTGCAAGAATTCCTGAAAGCCAGGATGCAGATTAATGCGAATGGTTTGTGGTGACCAGGTGAATGCCACTGTTGATGAAGCATGGAAGGCAGCAAAGGTAATGGTTTGCCACACCACAGCTCACAAGCTTGGGAGTGTTGGAGAGCCATGTGCAGTCTGTCAGTGCCTGTCGCGCTGTACCATTGACCTCCACAATGAATGGCATGCTGTCAATACATTGGGCTCTGAGAATAGCACATGATTTTGTGACAGATTTGGAAGAGGTCCACTTTCGATCAAAGGCGGCTTCTTTTGAAGATTCTGCAGAAATTCACAGTTGAACATCAAGAGGACATATGCAGGTGTGAAAGAACACCCGTTTTAAAGTGACTTAAGCATAGCCGGCTCTTGTCTGGAGGAAGAAAGCAACAGGTGAAAGTCCAGTTCAGTGTTTATCCTATTCACTGGCAGCCTTGCCGTGTCAATGAAAATGACGGGGCTGTGTGTCCACACATACAACTTTTGTCCACTCTTTGACATCCCTGTATTCTGAACACACCTATTCCCTGTGCTTAGACTGAGGTGCATTCGAAATTGGAGCAAGACTATGCAGTTCAGTTGTGGCAATCATGAGTTCAAAGACCTGTACTGGCCAACGCAGATCGTGGCTGCATCCCCTGTACCTGCAATGATGTAATTTTGTGCATTAAACACAGGGTGTCTGCTCGGGATTCAGGCAAAGTGGTGGTAGATGCTCTGTTTGGTGAGCTGATGGTTACCTGTGAGAAGTTTGCATGGCTCCGTTCAGAGGGGGAGAAATACTTGAGACCAGAGAAACGGTCTGCAGGAGTCATGGTGAGTGTTGGCTTTACGGATGAGCACATAGTACATGTCAGCTGCAGGGTGTTGGTCACCACGTTGTGAGTGGGTTGTTTGAAGCCCAACGTCATGCAAACGGTGAGGCTGCAGAAGCCTGCAGTGACCAGGTCTCAATTCCTCAGGTGCCAGTTTGTGGGAAGTGCCTATGTGCATTGCCACTTGAACCCATTGGAGGGCAGCTAGTGACACCATGGTTGTGGCAGGAATTGGTAGTATTCTGCTCATTGTTCTATTCAGAGTATTCTGTCTTTGACAGGCAATGCAATATATGTGTGTGCACGAGCGGTAAGAACGGGATGGTTATGGTGATGCTCACAGCTTTGGCCGTTCTTGCTTGTGCTGTGCAAGTAATGAGCGGTCGCTTTGTGGTTGAAGAGATTCTTCACCTGAAGAGATTCTTCAATCTGGCTATTTCTGCACCAATGTGTTCTGATTATGAATGCAGATGTTCTACAAGTCAGCAAGGGTGGAGTATCATCCAGTTGGTGTGGTGAGTTTCTGAGATCTCTATAACAGTTGTCTGTATTGTTCGTCCTTGAAAATGCCTGTTGGTCATTGGGTGGTCTGAAAGTTGACCAGCATTATGTTCCTGCAGGTCGGCGCTATCATTCCATGGAACTATCCTTTCCACAACTTCCTGAACCCTGTCAGTGCGGCAGTATTTGCTGGCAATGCCATTGTTGTCAAGGTGGGTAAAACTGTCTGCGGCAGATGGTGACAGAAATGACAAGTGCACGTTCCAAGGCAAGTGCATTAAGTGCTTGCGAGTCCATGTCAGCTTGTGCATTGGTTGCATACAAAACATGGCGCTGGGGGTATGAAACTATTGGATTCTGCATGTGACCTGGCAGGGCAGTCCCAAAACCCGTGGCTCCTGCAAACTGTTGATTTCCTTGTGGCTGTTGCTTTACATGCTCAAGCATTCTCTTCTTGCTTTGTTGTACTGCTGCTGGCATAGTAACAATATACTTGAGGGTTGTCCGTTTTCCAAGTACACCACAGCAGAGCTCACTGGTGCATGCCTGCAGCAACACTTTTGTTGTCAGAAATGGGCCCACACTGTTATCTTTTGCATTCGGTAAGCAGAAGGATGGCTAATTTTAATAGAATGGGATGTGCTGCCAAGCATACTGCTGTGAAGGAGGGGCAAAGCAGAATGTGTCATTGCAATTTGATTGTCATTGTTGCAACTGTCGCTGGAAGTCCGCATTGGTGTGACAGTATGAAAGGAGTTTGAGCTGTTCCTGCAGGTATCAGAGCAGACCTCGTGGTCCTCCCAATACTATATGGCAGCCGTCAAGGCTGCCCTTGCTGCCGCAGGGGCTCCTCCCAACCTGGTCCAGATCGTGACTGGATATGCGGAGGCTGGTTCTGCCCTCGCATCCGCCAAGCTCGGAAAACTCATATTCGTGGGTTCCACGGCCGTAGGCAAGAAAGTAATGGAGACAGCAGCCAAGCGTCTTACCCCTGTGGTTCTGGAGTTGGGGGGCAAGGACCCTGTCATCATTTTTGATAACATCAATATTGCAAAGGTGAAGTGAAATGACTAGTATGCACCCATGGGAGCTGATCACAACTGTGCATGTGTGTTAACTTCGCATATGTGTTATTTGTCGTCTCCAAAATATTATTGTCAAGTGCTCATTTCATTCACTGTTTTGCCACTGTGAATTACACAATAAATGCCAAGGTGGCATCCATGGCCAATCGACTGTTCCCTGCTGCATTCTCATAGTACATGTTTCTGAATGCAGTCAAAAGCCTCAGAATCTGGTTATGGCTCCAGATGTGTGACTGCTGCAGTCTTGTGCGCTTGGCGGTACCTGCTGTGTTACAGTGCGTCGTAGAAAGGGGCAATTTGTTGTTATATAAGGACCATTGTTCTGTGCCCAGTCCTGCTTAGGCGTCACTGCTGCCCGTGTATTTGCTATGTGATTATTTCATGACAAGGTTGTCAGTTTTAGTGTGCGACTGTGAATGGGCCATAACAGAAAGACCACTATCACAAAATTGGCCTTTCCTAATGTGCAACCACAACAAGGGTATGTCCCGCGATGTGTAGTGTGCAAAGCGCCATGCATAATATCCATGTTGCGTGTCATTTTCGGGGCAGGGTGTGATGGTCTCAATGCCTATGTGCCCTATGTTACTGTGCCAGGCTGTTCCCTTCGCCCTCCGTGCTGCTTTCCAGTCCTGTGGCCAGAACTGTGCTGGTGGGGAGCGCTTCATAGTCCATGCACGCATATATGATAAGTTCTTGCATATGGCAGTGGAGACAGTCAAACGCATGACTTTCGGAGAAGCCCTTGGCAGTGATAGGGTGGACATGGGGGCAATGTGCTTGCCAGGATTGGCTGAAAAGGTAATGATGGTTTGCTGCAATTTTGCTGCAGTTTGTAAGTCAGAAGGCGACTTTGTTGTTCTGTACCAGTGTTCCATAATGTTGAGAGCAACTGCAAATTGTGCTACAGTACCTGTGAAGGTCACAAGAGTTTCAGCATACAGAAACGTTCATTTCGCGCTTGTTGCTGTGTTTTCACTCTTTTGGGGCTTGAGTCCAACAGCACCAAGTATTTCCATTGGCTGTTGTCCAGATACCAATGGAGATTGATCAATCAGATACCAATGGAGATTGATCCATCACCTGCATGTATAGGATGTGTACCAGACGCCAGTGGATCGTGCTTGGCAAGTCCTTGCAACAGTATTGAGACTCTGCAGGTCGTCATTTTGAGTGCCCAAAGAGTATCAGTGTTTCTAAATGGTTATACCCATGACTTGTGTGAATGAGTTTTGGGAGTCATGCAACTGAAAATTGCACTCGAAAACTAGCTCTTTGGCATAGTAGCAAGCATATCTGGGCATTAAATAATGAGGAATTTCGCTGTCATGCGGCAGGTCCACAGTCTCGTTCAGGATGCTGTGTCCAAGGGTGCCAAGCTCCTGATTGGTGGGGAGCTGCCACAACGGGAGGGGCAGTTCTACCCTCCAACCATATTGGCCGATGTCACCAATGATATGAAGATTTGGACAGAGGAAGTGTTTGGACCGGTGAGAGTTAGTGCCATTTGTGCGAGCATGGTGAAGGCGGCTTCCATGGCAGCCCAAATGTCTCCAATGCAATATTGCACTGGAGACACGATGTGTAGTATGACAGCCTGATTGGCCACCATGATGCATCACCGTTGATCATGTCCAGTCATGATTAATTGCGATTAATCGTGATTAAGCATCGTAGAATTTGCAGAACATAGAATACATAGTCAAGCTGAATGGCTGCAAAAGAAACGATCCGTGTATACTGCTAATGGATGACTGCAAATATATGGCCAGGTGTCATACTGAAGCACTGAGAGTCAAAGTTGGTGGTATCATCACAATGACAGGGAAGAACTGGGAATGGATCATTAACAGCATCGGCATGGCCATAAGAGCAAAGGAACCATGCCCTCCAGTGCATGGTGCGATTTCATGATATGTGGTTGATTTCAATTTGAAGGATGCATGCTGTTTTGTGTAGATATGTTTCCTGGGGCTCGTGTACCAAGACTGTTGGTGCCTCCAATGCGTTGGCACTGGGCTTTCCCACGTGCTGCATACTGCAGGCAAGGATATTTAGCACTTACGTATTTTGCAAGCATGGCCTGTCGCATCCACATGTGGTGTGAACAACCCAATATTCAGATCAGAGAGAATAGCACACACACGGCGCCAGAGAGCAAGACAAACGTACAAGTCAATATGTCCTTCCCTTGATGAACACACGCGAATCAGGCCCAGTGCACACACACAACACCTGCAAGGATGTAAGCATAGTTGTTTCCTGCTCCTCGCAGGTGATGGCTGTCGTCCCGTTCGACGAAGAAGAAGAAGCTGTCCACCTGGCCAACGACTGCCCCTTCGGCCTTGGCTCCAACGTCTTTTCCAGCCAATACTCGGTTGCTCGACGCGTCGGGGCCTGTCTGGATGCTGGCATGACCAACATCAACGACTTTGGAACAACGTACATGTGCCAGTCGCTGCCCTTTGGTGGCATAAAGGACAGCGGCTTCGATAGATTCGCGGGCGTGGAGGGCTTAAGGGGCCTGTGTGTGACGAAGTCGGTGTGCGAAGACTGGTGGCCGTTTCTGATGACCACAAACATACCCCCTGCACTGCAGTACCCTGTCAAGCCACATGCAGGGGCATTCGTCCAGGCCCTTGTGAAGATGTTCTATTCCTTAGGTGTGCGCACGATTCGCCCGAGCGTGCACAGCACATTGTGCCGCATCAATTGCTTTTGTCCTGCTGCCTTCATTCGAAACTTCCTTTGTAGTCTCATGGTTGCCGGGGCTCATGGAGCACTGCACAAACGGCAAAATTGTGTTCCGATTCCAAGGGTCTCATTCATGGTTATGGAATGCACAGTGTCTGTTGGCTGCATTCCCATGGTAGTGTTTTCATGGTTTGTGACGACCAGGGCACCAGCCGCGTTGAAAGCACCATTTCCCATGAAAACTGTTCACAGGAGTGCATTGTGTGCAGCTTGTTTTACACAGGGCATGGTGATGTCACAATATGTGATGGATAATAGTGGCGGTACAATACATTCTGGATAATAGTGATGGCACAATTCATCTCCGGAGAGGGTCTGAATTACAGTGGCTGCAGACTTGTGTGTCGCTGTGTCCATTCCTTGTCAAAGTTTAGCCAAGTTATGTGTGAGGACCCTCTTGAGTTCCTTATTGCCGGAGCCCACGTGGCAAATTGCTATCCAGGGGCCTGTCGCAGAACTTGCATTTTTTTGCCACATTCTGTGCAGTGACGCCATGAGATGCCGTGCAGGTTGGAAAGAGCGCTTCCAAGGCCTCATCGAAGTCGCCAAATGTAGTCTCTCCCCATCTTCAGCGGGGTCATCAAAAAAGGAGTGACAACCAGGCATTCACCGCGGGCGTGTTTGGAGTTATTATTGGCGAGCCTGGTTGCCATGCAGCGGCCAATGCGCCCAACGGGCACGGAGGACGATGGCTGTGGTTGCATTGGGTTACAACTGGGGGTGCTGGGGATCGTTCTAAATATGTCGTTGCTTGACGAGTGGGAGAAGAAAATATACCAATATCGGCGAATGTTGTATGTGTTCGAGACATCTCCAGTACAGTCCTTTGAGGGGATTGTGGGTGACTGTATTCCTTGTCCATGTTCGGAACCCTATGGTGGTGGGCTTGGGCGCAGGTGGGAAGTGAGTGGGAGTTGGGGGTAGAGGTGGGTGGGTGGAAGGGGGCAGCCCAAGGTCCTTATTGTGTGGTGAGTCGACCGCTCACAGCTGCGAATCTCACTGTTACCTGCTCATGTCAATCAATTTTACACGCTTCGTTTCTACCACTGTCCCTCTCCTTGACTAGATCATTTGGGCACTGGATCGTTTGTCCGTTCGTTGGATGATTAGGCATGTCGAGGTGGGGGGCTGGCTGTCGGCTCCCTGTTTTGCCTGAAAAGGCGGTGCCTATGGTTTGTGCAATAAAGATCTTAAGCATTTTACGAATGAAAACCAGAATCCACCAGTTTGTTTGTTTGTCTGTTTGTTTGTTTGTTTGTTTGTTTCTTCCTTACATGGATGCATCGACATGATGTCACGGCATCGATCAATGTGGCGTACCAACCAGTGTGCGAGGGGCACGATCCACCATTGTCCCGGCCGAGATTGCTGCTGATGATGCATCGAAGAACCGCCTTTGCAAAGCGGCAAGAGGGGCTGGAAGCTTGAGAGATCTGTCATTGCCATGACCAATGGCACGTGAGCGGCTTCGGCATATGCAGGCAAATGCACAGCAGTGGAAGAGAAAATATATCTCACCTTAGCAATCAGGTTGACAAAGTGGACTGTTGCGATGAGCATGCGTATTTACGGTGCCATGTTGCATCACACAAGACTCAATGTGCCTTGGCCTGCCCCCTCCCCTTATCAATTGAAAAGCGCGTCGACTGAAGCGAAATGGGGGATGTCCAGCAGAAACGTTGACAGAAATAGTACAGATCCGCACACATTACTCGAAACCCATGCAATTCAAACGACGAGAACGCAAACCAAACTAGCACCTCTAGCATCCCTCGCATCGGAACATCAAATCTATTTTGATATGCAAAATCGCATTTGGGAGTTTATATCAGATTCCCTTCCCACCTAGCTTTAAATGGTTGTCATGGTTTGCAAGTTATTTCAAGTCTTTCACATAGCCGTTGTGCAAATATTGCATCACCCTTGCACAAAAGCGGCTCAGCTCACAGAAAAAATGCCATGCTAGCATCTACACTTTGGTGCTCCAAATTCAGTGAAGAAACTACCACACTGAAGTCTCCATCCTGCTCCAATTCCTTACAGGCTCATTTCTGAGCCGAGCGTTTCTGCATCGAATCCATGCTTTCCCGCGGAGTGCTTGCCGTTTCTGTGAGGCGACATTGGAGAATTTCGAACACATTTTCTTGCATTGTGAACATTATGCTGGCGACCGGATGATGTTTCTTGCATTGGCGCGCCACCGGGGTGATGCCAATTTGCAGTGGGACCTATCAGAACTCGTGCCCAAGGCCCTTAAGGCCTTGGTTGGCTTCATGATGCGTTATTGGGGCGCCCAACCCGGGGGCACGCCTTGGGGGCGACGTACTTGACATGCGTTCTTTTGGAAGATCAGATACACTTTCTATTTTCTTCTTGAGTCCATTGGGATTTCTATCTCTTTTTGGGCGGGGGTTCTGGCTGACAAATGCAACACTCTAGCTCTGGAGCACAGTCATCACTCGTTGGCTCTCACTTCTGCACTCCCCCTACTCCCTTGAGGGCCGGGGAGTTGCCCTTGACATTTTCGGGCCCGTGTTTCGCTTTTTTCTTTGGGCGATTTTGTTGCCAGTCTTGGGGACCGTTTGGTGACAGTCGAACACAAACACGGACTGGATTGCATGTTGTTTCCGGGGAACACTGCCCGACATCGCCAGCTTGGTGACAGGGCTTGCTTTGCCATGATTTTGGCAAATATAATTGCAACGGATTTCCACCACACTAAAGCAACTGCCATCATGGTGATTCAAGTGGCATGATGCTATTCACCCAACGCATCGATCATCAAGAATTTCTTGCGCTTCCACTCATCCCCTTTGCATGGCCCAGCCCTTGATCTTTTGTCAAGATTGCTACAAGCAACTGTGAGGTGCCCTTGGAAAAGTTATCAAAATAGGAACTTTCCAGGTGGCAGCCATTGCGGCCATTCGGCGGCGATCGGGCAATACACATAATGTGTGTAATCCTAAAGATGCTGCGCACAAAGCGCTAGTAATGGACTAATCACAAAGCCGACGGGGATATTGGTTCATCCTGAGCTAAGGGGAAACAACCTGCGATAGTCGGTTGGACAATAAAATAACAATACTCCATAATGAAGGAAAATAGGTTTTGCCGTGTTCCTTCATTAACGAAGGCCATTGCCGACGTGTCTGCTGCCTTTCTCAAGATTCCCGAATCGAACGTAATTGCACCACACCGTCTTTAGCAGTAGAACTACAACACTCTCATTTGGTCACAGGATATGCGTTATTCACTGGGGCATTGCGGCTAGCCTCCCAGAGTGCCGATACCGCACAATGTGCAAAGAGTGACATTCAGCGCAGACGTAATTGTGCAGTCTTCTATCCACAGGTTTCCAAAAATATCTTAGGAAGTAAATTCGTTGTCGTTGCGTGGCATGCTTCAACACCACGGCTCTAATGAACGAATGCATCGACGAAGTGCAGAAATTCGGTGAGATCAATTCTTAACCTAACATACCGCTTGCCTTTGACTGTGTTGTGCCCAGCAAGGTCGGCAGTTTAGCGCGTTTTGGAAACAGAGCCGGGCTCGCATCTGGTGCGCAGGTCGCCCATATGGATCGCACATGCCGTTTATGGGGACAAAGCTTCGATTCAGTCTTAGAGCGTGCACTGGAGCTGGAACCAGCCTTGGTATCTGCTTAAAGTGCAAGCCTTGTGGCTGCGCAAGTCGCAAATCACTCGATATACAGAGGGGCAGCCACAGTGTCGGGTACATTACCAATGCAGGAAGGGCGCCGTGGGCCCAGTTACGCCTTTGACACGCCGATGGGGACTCGTGCCATCAAGTGCAACTTCACCCCGATAGCGACGACCATTGGGTCGGTTTTGGCACCCGTCAAGGAGACTGACCGCCACATGGGGCCCATCCACAAATTTGGCAAGCAGCGTGTCCAAAGCTCTGTGCACAAAATCCTATGTTGAATGACACAACGCAAGCAACGCGCAATCCCAATCAGGGCAGGTCCACGCAAGACAACAGCAGTTCCCTGGCGCCATTTTGCGCCCAGCTGCTCCTCCCGTCCTCCGACCCCCGCGATGCCGGGCACACGCAGGCCACCTCCTGCCTCGTGACGTAAAGGCTGGCGAGCGCACTGGACGTTGACAGCACAGCCCCTTGGACCTGCCGCAGCCCAAATCTCCTTTCCAGGGGCGCAAGCCTGGAACGCACAATGCCCGTGCCTCGCAAGTCGAGGAATAAGAGCGTTTCCAAGTCCAGCAGGTACTGGACGCATCGCTCTGTGACCCTGGTCCTGTTCAGGCGCAGCAAGGAGACCTGGCTCGGCGGCCATTCGTCACCCCCGGCGCTGCATACGTCACCGTGGGCACCCGCGCACCAATTGGCCAGCCTCCTGCCGTACGTCAGGCATTCCACCAAGGTGTCGTCGGCGTCGGTGTCCCCAAGGTTGAGGGATTTGAGGAAGGCCAGAGAGGCCAGGGCCCTGCCTGACGTCTGGTCTATGCCGCTCAGCCCCTGCCAGCAGGCGGGTGAATTCTACGTCATTACTAACGCAACGGATTACTAACGTTGGTATTACTAACGTGGCATGAAAAGTCACGGCAATGTTAGGCCAAGGCTGGAAGCCAAGTTGTGGATCAGACGGCATTGCGAGTGCAGGAAGATAGGCACTGATGCTGGGTTGGCCACTGACAACTGGCGACCTCACAAGCAGCCTTTCTGAAGAACGTAGGATTCCTTTACGAACACTATCCACAACGCCTTCACAAAATGCCCCATGCAATCCCGGAACAGCGCATTCGACCTGCGCAGATTACAAACATGAACTCCAAACGCCCCAACTTTGCGATGGACAATTGTTCGGAATTTGTGCATAGCTTACTAGCACTCTGCCTCAAATACATGTGCATTGTTTCACGCCTTTTTCGCAAGACAATTCTTTCATGCAGTTTACGATTGGCAATTTGATACGCAAAGGTGCGAAGACATGTTGAAGAAGAGTCAGAAAGTGCCTGACTGACTCCATTTTGATTTTTGTGGTGTCATATGCGCTCCTCCAATCGACGGGGATCTTGAAATCCGGTGCTGATGAGTTGAAAGGTAGAAATGGCGCACTCGTCAGGTGTGCGAGACAGCGCATGAGAACTGGGGACTGTTTCTCAAATACTGATGCAGGAAACAAAGCTGCTCAAGCACAGCCACTGCTGTTTGGTCCTCTCGTTCCAGGCATTTTGATGTTCAACATGTTTCCACTCGCGCCATGACTACAGCACGAAATCCGAAATGGAAGTCACCGTTGAGTGGACATCCTTAGCAGTAGTGCCCACATCTTTGAACGCGTTGAGGTGGGGCAGGGGGCCGGGGATCTGAGCATGAACATTGCCACTGCTGTGATTCGGATTGGATCGAAAACACACTGCAGTATCCAGCACAAATGGAATGAGTTTGCAACAACGGCAATTACCAGCAAGGCAGCTCTACAGCACAATTGCCGCCCACAGTCATCGACCAAAGTTGAATAAACATACGCCTGACAGCTAAATGATTATCTCAGTTCAGTGCTTCAATGCAATTGCTCTTCCAAGGCTGGCTGCCCTTACACTCCTGGCTGTGCTTCACAGTGGATACTTGCATATCTCGCAGTTCGTTGGCACAACTAGTTCAATTCGATTCACTATGGATTGCACAGCACAGCAGACTGCAATGCTTTGCGGCAACTTACTAGCACAAGATGAACGAGCATCTTTCGGACTCGGACAGCTCTATTTCTCTGATCGATGGAGTAAAATCACAACAGACAAACCATTGCAGTAAAGCCCTGACGCCCATGATCGCATTTGTCGGACGTCCCCTCCTCCCTTCTTGCCAAACACCTCCACAAGTTCTACAAACAAGATTGTTGACCAGAAGAATGGAGAAACAAGGGGGCAACTGCCTATGCTGTGTGCATCAGGCAATTATATGACTTCACAGAATGCAGTGGTGACAGCACCAACCTGCATGTCCAGAGCCTGCAGCGAGCGGAGGTGCGACAGTTTGACAAGCTCAGAGGGAAGGAGGTTTTGGCAACCCCTCAAAGACAGACAGGTCAAATTAGGCACAAAAGCAACCCACGTCAAATCTGACAGTGTCGGAATGGAGGCCTCCATGTGGACCAGGTTGCTCCCAAAGAACCACAACCTGTCCATTCGAGCAATGCGGCCTGGTGGACTAGTCAATTGAAGCCTTGTAAAATGCCTGCGCGCAACACATTCAGTCCAGGAGTCGTGAAATTGCAGGGTAAGAAGCTCGAGGGAGTTCAAAATGGAGGCAAAATCGCCTTCTTGCATATAGGAGTGTCAAAAAGGAAGGAAGTGCCAGCAGTTAGAGCAACTTGAGGATGGCCTTGTTTCAGTCAAAAGCATGCCATGCCATGGCACAGTACTGATGGAATTTCCATGAATCCAAGCTGCTGGGAAGCAAGCTAACAAGGGCAAAAGCTGGTGTTGATCGATAAAACGGGCGTGGAGGATGGTGAACAACCACATGAAAGGCATCAAAATCTGGACTGCAAACGAAGAACCACATTCACAACAACACTCAGATCATTTGACAACACGTGGCTTGCCCGTATTCAAACCATACCATGGGCACTCAACCATGAACGATTGTTTACCAGTGCAGTGCAAATCCTTTCAGTGCCTGCAGGTATGCCTCCCTCTCCCTGGCAGCACCAACACAGTCGTTCTGACTGTGCAGGTGAACGTTCCTGCGTAAAAGGACCAACACCAATGATTATTGTGAATACCCATTGCCCCGACAACTGTGGGCACATGCACCCATGCTGTGACAAAAACAACTGCTGTTTACAACCAGCAATGGCACAGTTTTGTCTTTCAACGCCACATTCGTAAGACAGAACTTGGCAGGCCACCATCAATGTATGAGGTAGCAGGCACAGGTCGAAATAGAACATTACCAAACCCTCTGAGCAACACAAGGGGATCCATTGCACATTGTTCACTCCCCAGCCATTCCTGTGATGCCTGTTTCCTTTGTCCCTCAGTCCAAGAATATCCCAAGAATTGCCATCTCTGCCAGTGACAATTCCTCTGGCCCACGAGCCAAAAGAACGTGAAGATAGGGTCTCGGCCTTGGAGTGAACACCACAATACATGGTTCTGTGCGCTGACCCAATCTTTTGACATCAACACCTCAATCGTAAGTTTGGAACCATTCTCTCTTGTTTGTCCTCAATCGGCATCGTGGTCCTGAGGGTCACGGTGTCCTTTGCCTTTGCAATTGGAGATTCTTTTTCCAAGGAATCAGGGAACCTCTATTCTCAGCATTGCGTCCCCACCTGCGGTTCCGCCGCAACTGTTCCCTCCGCCGATACTCCGTCCAGAGCCTAGTTATGAGAGCATCCTCCACATACCAACCTATGGTGAGTTGCCAAGTGTTCAGTGGACGTGTTGTGTGGAGTCCATGGGTGCCGTGACCGTTTGCATTTTAGCGTGATTTAAACGCTTTAAGATCGCACCAGGGCAAAGCGTGCCGTTCAGAAGGGCGTCCACAACCGCACACAGGGCAATGTCCGTCAGGAATGGGACCCCCATCCGCTCCGGAAAATGCAGTTTTCAGCGGAAGGCGCGCAGCGGCAGGGTACCGAAAGCTGCGCTGTCTCGGCAACACCAACGGGCCGTTTGCCAGCCAGCTTTGCCCAATTCCAGCACAAAACCCCCCTGTGCCAGGGACTCCTTGCGTGGGGGTGTAATGCGTAACTGCCGTACAGCAACGCATTAATGTGCCAATATTGGCGCAACACCCGTGCTGGCGCCATCAGACTTTCCGATGAGCAAAGCATCGCCACGGCTCGTTTGAGGTCCAGAAGCTCTGCAGACTTCGTTTGCAATTGCGTGGGCAGCCCCCCCAAGCACGCGCCGTGGCTCCCGGCCCACCCTTTCGGCGGGTCTTCCTTTAGGTGCCAGCCAGGGCACCCCGAACGGCGCCGGAGGCGCCCACAGGCCGCCAAGATGACGGAGACGCTGCGCAGGAACGCGCCGGGCATGAAGACCGTCAAGGACATGCCCCTCCTCCAGGACGGGCCCCCGCCCGGGGGCTTCCCCTCGGTGCGTTACGCGCGCCGCGTGCCCACCACGGGCCCCACCGGCGTCACGCTTTTCGTCGTCTCCACTGTGGTGATGGCCTACGGCTTCTACCGCGTGGGGGTGGGCAACCACGAACGCCGGGCGTGGCGCGACGACAAGATGGGCGCGCGGCGGGCCGTGGTGCCGTTCCTGCAGGCGGAGGAGGACAGGCGGTGGGTGAAGGCGAAGAGAGAGGCGGTGGAGATCGAGGGGAGGCTGATGAGGAACGTACCAGGCTGGGTGGCCGGGGAGAACGTGTACAAGTCGGGGAGGTGGATGCCGCCGGCCAGGCCGGTTGGCGTCTGGGGCGAGCTGTGAGGGGCGCGGGGCAGGGCCCCGGCGGGAGCCGCACGATGCGCCCGGAGGAGACATCCGATCGGGGGCGATCGTCCGGGAAATGTGGGTGAGGGCGTCGGCCGCTGCGGGGTTGGTGTCCAGCAGGGGGAGGGTTGGTCTGGATCGGGTTTCAAAGAACTCTCGCTTCCGAAGATCAGGCTGTTGTCGGAGTCCGGCGGAGGGAGAGTGAGTCGGGAGAGAGCCGTTCGTGGAACCGCCCTAGTTCTGAAGGAGCCTAAAAATTGGGAAAGCGTGAACGACGTCCCAGCAGTAGCGAGGGTGGACGCCAGTAAGGCAGTTGGTCTCTGTTTCAGTACATTTTGGCTGCATCCCATCTTGGCACAAGCACCGGGAGACCCCAAACTTCCCCTGTTGTATCCGACTCAAAGCACGCTGAATATACCTTCGTCTGCGATTTTGTCCTCGACCTTTGTTGTCGCCTGCGACTGTGTCAGAATTTGCATTGCTACCGGGCCCTTTGGACTGGTGTGCTGATGATGAGACGCTAATTTGACATGCTGCCACCAGAGACTGAACACGACATATGGTGTGTAGCACATAAAGCCCAACCCCTAGTCCTGTGTCCACCCAAGCTGTTAAATATGAGTAAGTCTTGGTTGGAAGTTGAGCATTACACAACAACAGTGAGTGGAAAGCATATACCTGATAAATGGTGTAATGCCTCAGTCTTCAAGGCACAAGCCCCAGCCAAGAAACCACTGAGCTTTGTTGCAAAGCTTTTGGTATTGCAGCATGGGATGGGGCCAATCCCTGCCTCACAAAATGCAGATTCGTGCCCCCGCAAAACGGTGTCCACTGGACACTGTCCAGCGTTTGCCGATTCTGAGGGCAGCACAATTTACCCTCATTGTCTAGCCTGCTGTTCTTTCTGCTGACATCGTAAAGGAGATAGAAAACAGAAGCATGGACAAAGGACAAACAAACATCAAGCACTGCAGGACAATTGAAAGCCAGGCTGGGCATGGGCTGCTTATCTTTTGCAAGATGCTGTTCCACAGTTCCGGCACATGCAGAAGAGTGTCCCAGAGGGCATAGGCAAGGAACTGTGTCCAGTAGTGACAGGATGACTATTGAATTGGAAACCACCTTACTTGACAGCATTCCTTTTGTATGTCGTTTAAGTCGTCTGCCCATTGCATTTAAAGGCATCGCCTCCTAGAATATCATTGTGTTGTCACTGCTCCAATCGATACGGACAACTCATTCAAGCACACATTGTTGGCCATGTGTCGTTTTTATATTGTGAAAAGCAGCACTTTGGATCGACTTACTATGGATTTGTCAGGATTCGCTTGCGAGCGTCCCTCATCACCCCGACTTGCAGGGGCACGTTGTTCCTTCAGGTGACATAGTTTAGCGAAAAACGACTGTCAAGCAGCAAGGATAGTGAATCCAGTTGCCAGCAGGTCGTGTGGCCACAAGTTGTGGTCAGGTAAGGCGCCCAACCGTTCCTGCCTCGATTCTCGTTGTCTTGCTTTTTGTTCCAATAACAACCTTCAGACAGACAGGGGGCAAAATTTGTGGGATGCAAAATCAATTGGGGCTGCTATATCTACTGCTACTACTCAGGGATCTGTAAACCTGCACAACGAAACGTGGGTGCTTGCATGGGCTGGGGCGCCTAGTTAGTACCGACAACACTGACCACCACGGTTCTATTCATAACAATAACCCAATTATCTGTGGTTGGGCCCCTTTGCTTCATGAACATCTTCACGCTGAAACTGAAATATGGGGACTGCGGCACTGGTGTTCCAGAGCGTCCTCTCAGTCGCTGCACTGCACAGCATCCACATGGCCAAAGCCCCTTTTTCATTCCGCTGTCCAAATACAAAAGAACCTTGGGACAAGTCCCACTCGTTCGAAGAGCACCACCGCTGCCCCTGACCACTGCCCAGTAAGTCGCCAGTCAAATGTGTGCCACAAGGCAGGATCAACTTTCCAAGCATTGGCAAAGCACAAGCAGTGGCAGGCCCAGATGCGCCTGGAGGAAGTCAAGCTATGAGCCAGTATCGCAGCCTATCATCCCCAATCCCATTCCCCATCCCAGACCACCTCAGCAATCCTACATGTGTGGAGGCAGAGAATAGCCGTTCTTGCATCCTTGATTCAAAGTGATAGCAGCAGCGTACACGTTTGCATGCCCACAAGTCAAAATTTAAAACAATACAGTACACAGAAGATTTTGGGTCCACCATAGAATCGATGTCACACAACAGAGCATTTGGGCCAGGGATGTGCCCATTGCCCCCACTCTCCCTGTCCCCCCAATCCCCCCTCCACTCAAACCTCAACTAAACTACACTGGGCATACCAGCCCTCCACCCTTGAATCCGTGGCGTACATTCGTATGATACTGAAATAGGAAACAATTCCAAAGGCACGATCCATGCATTGCCCCATGTTGTTCCTATGGGCGATGTTGCGAGAAATGGGCGGGTTCCAATTCCAAGCACTTTCCAGATGTTGTCCAAGCCGCAACATGCCCAGGGGCTTTCTCCCTGGATCTTCCTGGCATAAGGATTGCCCTTGCTATGGTCCAGACATGCCACCTAGCAGCATGGTCCTGACGCCTTTTGGGTTGCAGCAGCCCCAACCTTCACTGTTTGGGAGTTGGGCCCTCCAGCACCATACCCAACCTTGATCCCAAAAGACTGCAAACATAGATGGAAAAGCCAGAATGAAGTACAATTTCAGTCAACAAAGTTGTGAATGTCACAATTGTTATCATTACATTTCCAGCCCCTTTGAATGTGCTTCACATGTGCAGTTTTGAAGCAGGAAAAACCATGAACGAGAATGCCAAGGAGCATACACAGAATACAGACAATTGTTAATACAGGCCCAAAACTATGAGGTGCTGATGGTTGCTGATCTACTCCTAAGGAAGCCAGATACTATGCAGGTGGTTTCATCTACATTGTGCAAATTACAAATGCCACTGGCCTGTTGCCAACACATGTGCAGAAGGCTGTGGTTTACCCCCAGAGGAAGACTAGCCACACATGGTGAGCGTGGGGTGGGGTGGGGCGAGTGGGCTTCGCGAGCAACACAAGGACAATAGGATAGTTTATCCACTTATGGAAGACCCCGGAACTGATTCATGGCCTTGTATTCCATGTGGAAGAATGGGTTGAACAGTGGCATGCAAGCTGTCGTGCTGCTGGCATCTTCAATGCTCGTGACAGTAAAGAATTCTGAGTGTTTTCAGATGGCTTCACTGCAGTGGACTCTTCCAGCATGTGGTGCTTACCTCATTCGAGACATCAAACACGCCCTGCTCAATCTTTTCGTATATGCTCGTGACAGTAAAGAATTCTGAGTGTTTTCAGATGGCTTCACTGCAGTGGACTCTTCCAGCATGTGGTGCTTACCTCATTCGAGACATCAAACACGCCCTGCTCAATCTTTTCGTATATCTTCTTCGCTGTGTTGATGAATGCCTGAAAGAGAGAACAGGCACACACGAGTCGCTCAGCGTAGCAAAGCCGAGCAGAAGGACTGCTTAAGGTGAGGTCGGCTGAAGAGCACTGAGTGGGTGTTGTTGACAACGAGGTTCGTCATACACTGGGCATTCCCCTCCCCGGCACCAGGAACAGCAACCACAGGCAAGCAGGCACTAGAGAACACGGTGCACAGCCTCACATCCTCCACGTTGACAGCCGTCTTGGCAGACGTTTCCAGGAACACCAAGCCATGCTCCTTTGCAAACTGCTGTCCCTCCTCGGTCGACACAGCGCGTCGGGCCTGCCACACGGCATGCCAATTGAACAAGCCAGCGGGAAGACATTGAGCAACAGCAGGGAAGGCCTGGGCATCACACTGCAACAGGCAGCAGTGGGTTGCCAAAAGGTTACCAAGAACGCAAGCCCCACCCTTGCCTATCGCCCCTAGATTAGGTGCCAACCGCAAAGGGGGGGCCTCCTGCCCCCCTCTGTCCCACTACTCCACCCCTGCCCCATCCTGGCCTGGCTTGACGCACGTTGAGGTCGCTCTTGTTGCCAATGAGCATGATGGTCATGTTCTGGTTGGCATGCTGCCGAGCATCCTCCAGCCAGCTGGCGAGATGGTTGAACGTGTCCCGCCTGCGGCGAAGGGCGCAGCCAGGGGGATGAGTGGGGCCGCGGACGACCAGGGACGCGGTGGTAACACCCCTGCGGCAGCGTGGCGCAATCAGCGACCGCACCTGGTGATGTCGTACACCAGTAGGGCACCCGCCGCCCCGCGGTAGTAGGACCTTGTGATGGACCTGAACGACTCCTGGCCAGCCTGTCAGAGAGCCACAAACGCCATCAGCGAAGGCTGCCTGCCGCGCGGGGAAAGGATCAGGACGCGTGGGGGTGCGAGCGGCCAGTCGCACTCACCGTATCCCAGATTTGCAGCTTGATCTGCTTGCTGTTGATGTTCACCATGCGGGCGCCGAATTCGACGCCAATCGTCAAATCGTGCACCGGCTGGAAGCGCTTGTCCGTGAACTGCAGCAACAGGCAGGACTTCCCGACGCCTGCGCACGCAACACGCACCCCACCAGTCAGGCCCACCGCCCAGGAGAGCGCGGCTGGCGGGGCGGAAAGCTGGCATTGGACCCCACGCACCGGTGTCGCCAATGATGATGTACTTGAAGAGGTACCTGGTGCAGCAGCAGGGCAGGCGAGCGAGCGTTAATAGAAGGGTCCAAGGCTGGCGCTGTGGGGTGACGGGATCGGGGCGGGCACTCACGCGTAAGACATGCTCCCCGCCTCTGCAGCCGCGCCCAAACGCCGGGTAAGGGTGGGCGCGGGGGTGGCGCTGGCTGGGGCGCGCGGCAGGGAACGTCCCAGGAACGAATCGATTTGGGGACAAATACGCCCGTGTGGGGCGTGGAGGAGCACGGGAAGTGAGGAGGATGGCGCGGGCCACCTGGACCTAGCCAGGCCCAGCTTCCCCCAAGGAGGACACCCCGCCGAGTTTCCTGACCTAATGTTGGAACCAGATGCGGCAGTAGGTAAGGAAACGCTCCCGTGAGTGTGCCCCAATCACGAGGTTCAAAATGGATAGTTTTGTATTGTTTGGTTGGCGGGGGCATACATGTGCAAATGATGCCGTGCTTGGGCGCCGAGCTGCGTCCTTGTTTGCCCGTGCTGAGACACACCGCAAAGGTGCCAAGGCAGGTGTTTGCTCGTCGCCAAGGGCCGTTACGAAAGATGGGCTGTGTCAGCAACGCATTTCATGCTCTTCAGGGCGATGCAGGGGAGAATCAGTTGCATGCAAGCATGGATGCAACAGTAGTGAAGTCCTCGTTCTGCACACCAGCCACTGGACCAATTTGTCCAGAAGCCGAGCAGCAGACTGTAAAAGGACAAAGCGCACTGCTACTTTCGATTCCAGCTGGTGCTGGACCTGGCGCAGCTTTCCCCAAGGCCGTCACACGCAGTTGGCACTCACTCATTTCCATTTCCATGTCCCTAGCACATGCCTGGCTGATCGTGTCTGCTACATCTTGGCCCCTGCTGATCATGCCCCAGTGTCCCGCACTGGAGTTGGCAGAGTCTGGAATTGTTATGAACTTTGCCGTTTTGTTGGAAACAATATGCAAAGGGTTGCGCCTGTGTCAAAACAAGCCAATCCAACAATCCATTGAATTGCGTATATTGTATCGTGTTCAGTTCAAATGCTGACAGAATTGGCTGCATGGACTGTCCCACCACAAGTGGTGACCAGCATAGCTGCAGGGCCTAGCTGGTGAGGTGGTAGTTCTGCTCCTTTTGGAGTCCTGTTGACAGCAAGGGAAAGCACCAGAAGTGCTTGTCACAACTGAGCTGATTGGACAGAGTTGCGTGGCAGAATAACATCCTTGGCTGCTATGGAATCGCAAACTTTCAACCCTATGGCCAGAAGGTTGCATCGCTCAGGTTGCAGACGTGATGCCACCAAAGCACCACATGGATGGATGCATTAATATGATGCGGATTCCATGTGTGGTGCAACCTTCCACAAGCCATCAGCTATCCCAAAGCAGAACACACATCGTGATGCGCACAGACTGTTCTTCGGAATGCCAGGCCAACGCCACTTGTTCTTGTGACAGCGCGGCTGGTATTTAAAGTAAAGGAGGACAAGTAACTACATCCAAACACATGGCCAACCAAATGCCCATGAGTGCGTTGACCTTCCTGAATACGGAAATGCAGTGATCTTGAGCAATTCCAGCACCTTATGCAAAAGAAAACAGTGTGGTGCCACCCTCATTATGACAACTATGTAGCTGCAACTCCAGTTTACGCTTCCCTCCTGTCTCCAAGATCGCTCGGAGTTGCCAGAACTGAACATAAGCACGTGCATGGCCAGACTATGAGCTTGGTATTTGTCCCATTGTCAGGCTCCTGGTAGATTCCAAGTTGCGAACATCCCGCTTCTCCGGCTTCCACGGCTTGCCGGACGCCCAAAGAGCCACGCGAGCTGGTGCCTTGATGACCCATTCTGTTATGTCCCACATCAGCTGTGCGGCAAACCCTAGTGGGCAGCAAAACAACTTGACAGGCAGCAAAATTATCCACACCAACATGCCCAACACACTCGCAACCACCAAGAAAGGGATGGCAAAGGCAGCAAGCAGCCACCTCCACCAAGCCCCTTCCTGTTTCTCAACAACTGGCTTGCCCTCTTCCACAACATCCACAACATGCTCTGATGACTGCGTGAGATCGAAGCAGGAGAACAAAGAATAATCAATAGAGGGCTCAGGTGGAGGTAAGGAATAATCAATGGCAGAGACAAGCTGCTTTGCCTCAGGAAGCTCTGGCAGAGTGTCCGGCACATTCTGCATGTAGACTGACACATTGTCTTTCTGACACTGTGCCTCAATTTTGGTGACACGGTCGCTAAGATGGAATGCAAAGGTCTGCCTCTGATAATCGGACGCGTTGGGCGGGAGGCCATCATACTCTCTTCCAAGAATCGCTGCCGTTCTCAGGATTTGATCGGCCTCTTGCGACAGACGAACAGCATCGCCACCTTGTGTAGCCTGCATGCGATCCAATGCATGGTATGCAAGCATGCATGACTTGAAACAGGCTGCTTTGTATCTCAGATAGCTGCCAAATTTTCTGCAATATCCTGTCCAGCCCTTGACGCCCATATCCTGCGAGCTGGTCCGCGAATGTGCCCTCCGGTGGGGTGCCGAGTCCTGAAGTGCCTGTACCGTTGGCGCCACTGCCTGTTGAACAGATTCGAAGGCCTGTGCATACAGCTGGGACACATCCAAGGCGAGGCCAGCTATCAAGGAAGACACATTGCCCTTCTCAATGGCCCTGAGGACTGTCAAACTCTGTGGAGAACACACCCGCCAAACATAGTTGCCCTTCAGCAGCCATTCCAAAAGAATTGCACAATGGGTGCACAATCTCTGCATTTGGACTCCCAACTGAGCATGATTGACAACGTTACAGCACTCACAGCTCGAGAAGCACCAGTGTCTAGATAAGGGAAGCATTAATCGAATTGGATGTCCAAGCAACCATCATCGCCCTGTCGATGCTAGAGCACGATTTCACCCCCAGCAAGGCAAATGCAACCTTGACATACTTTTACCAGTGTCTGCATACTGCAAGCAGCATGGAACAGAAGTCGGTGGCCCTGCGAAGAGATGGACATTGCATAACAGCGTTTCTGGCAACTCCAACAACTGCAAACACTACACAGGCCCTTTTGCAAGGCCCCCAGCACCCACCTCGCCGAGCAGAGCAAACTGCATTGGTGTGCAATTCGCTTGCAAGATCTGGCAGATACACCCATTTTGTCACATACGCACCTCTGCAACTGGACTTGCCCACAAAGGGTCTTGCTCACAGAGGTCAGCTCTCAACAGCTGACTGCTTACATGGTAACCATGCCCTGTGCCACCGATATCCACCTACCTCTGCTTCTGCCAGCATGAATTTGTAGAGACCCGCCAGAATATTTTCGTCCAGGTCCCCAGCCTTCTGTGCACCAAGCCCCTCCACATGTTTATCTGAGAGGTGCTGAACGACCCCAGCAGCTTCTCGATACAGCTGGTGTGCCTAAATCCACACACAGCAATGAACTGTTGGTGACTGGAGCTTGTACGCGTGCAAGTGGCACAAATTCTGTTCTGTGCCACCTAGTCAGTACAACATGCACCGCCACACTTAAACCAAACACTCTGTCACTCTTCTGCGCATGAAATATCTCGTGTCCAACTGGAAGAATGGCCTATTCTGACCGCATTTCAGGCTATTGCCAACAGTTGGTCGTTGGCGGTGTCTTGGCTTTCAAGCAGGGCGCATGTTATGCTGGGAGCCCGGTTTGGCTCCTTGCACAGGCTGTGAAATTCATTGCATGCAAGGATAGACGTCAAATGCATGCCGCTTTGCGGACATAGTTGGACTCAACTCGCTGTTGGATTGGGCAAACTGCACAAAACCTGCGTGACAACGACAGGAATGGAGGTCTTTCTCCTGACTCGCGGTAAAAAACCTGGAAATCTGGGACTGTCACAAAGCTGCTCATTACGCCGCCATGAAGCGCGAGACGACTACAGATGCGCACCGCCGCCTTGCGGCCCATCGCCACCCTCCCAAATTCGTCGAAACCCAAATTGTCCACTCCCCACCAACCCTCCCGCACCCCCGCGCGTCCCCCCTTGATCCACCTGCGCCACCAGCGAATTGTCCGCCCCGGTGGCCATCCCGCACACCACCGCCGCCGCCTTGGACGCCTTCCACATCGCCACGCTCAGCAGCACGGACGCCATCTCAAATCTCACGTCGCCCCTCGGCTGCGCTGCGTCCGCCCTCGCCATCCTCGCCTCGGCACCCGCGCCCTCGTTCAGCGCGTGCCGCCACTCTACAGACACGGCGGCCGCAACGCCGGCGTCCGCCCAAGGGGGCCCCGGCTCAGGTGATTGAGTGCCATGGCCCTCAAGGGGCCGGATCAAGTGTTGCAGCTTGGACAGGTAGGCAGCCAGGGACGCGTCCACGGCCTTCGCATCGCTGTCCGTGGTTCTCAACGCGGACAAAAGATTGCGGCGGCATTCGGTGAGGTCCCCCAGAAAAGCCCTGGTCTCCGCGATCTGGGGGTGCCCCTTGACGAGGAGCGGCCCCAGGGCGGCGTGGTAATCGACCAGCGGCGCTCGGGGTTCAGCTGCCTTCAGGACCAGCGCCAGCGCGTGGGCGTTCACGCGGATGGCATCGGCGCTCATCGCGCACGCCGGCCGGGGGGGACTATGGGCGGGCGAGCGCGGGGAGCGGCGGCCGGCGGTGGGCCGCTGCTCGGGGGCGCTGCCCTGCCGGGGCCTGCGCTGTTTCTGGTTCGAGGCCTTGAGCGTCTTTCCTTACAGAGTTCGGGTCATGGACGCCAGTATTGCGGGGCATCACGTCATGCTGAAGCTTCCTGGAAGAGGGTGCACTCCGGCGGTGAGCCCGAGCTGGCCTTGGCTTGCATCCGCCAGCGCGTGGGAGTGACAAGCGCGCAGTGGAACCACTGGAAGAGAGCTTGGGCATTGGCGAGCTTGCCGATGTTCACTCGCGCCCGCTGACGAAGTTGTTTGTTGGGGCCACCAGCACTTGGCCACTGGACTAATTCCGTCGAGTGCCGTAGCTGTTCTATGAGGAAGGCCAAAATAGCTCCCATGCATAGAGGCGCCATCTGCCATCAGCCGTTGGAAAGGCTAAAATACCACTCGTGGAGCTGTTGTCTGCCATGAAGGAAAAGGCAGAGAGGCAGGTAGAAAGAATGCAAGATAGAAAGACTGAGAAAAAGATACATGGACAAAGAACAACAACGAAAAGAATAAAGGATGGGTTAGGAACTGAGCTGTTCTTTCAAGGCCAGAAAATGAATTTTGCTGTGTTCTTTTGACTCGCTTTCTTGAACCTGCTTCGTCGCATGTTTCCTGGTAATTTTACGCGTTTTTATGCGTAAAAACGTGAAAGCTGTTTTAACGCATAAAAGCGTTAAAACTGTTTTTGATGCGTTCAGTTTTTACGGCGTGAAACCAAGCTTGGTCGTAAGGTGGAGTATAGGCAACAGCAAATCTGTTGTCGCGGAGCTGGTGCAATGGGTGCTTTTCACAAGCCATGGGCTGTTGTAATGAATGATTTTCGTGATGGAAACCAGTTATCAGGCCGACGCCCCCTGTCGACGTCGACAGAGGTTGGGCCCCACCTCTGCCGCCTTACAATGTTGTGGAATATAATGAGCGGTCGCGACATGCGATTCTGACGAACTTGAGTCTTGTCCACAGCTGCGATCTTAGGTGGCAACAGAGGCAATCGTTGAACAAACAATTTATACCACCCTCTCCTTGCTACAATGGCACTTGGAACGCTCTGCCCAGTGTGCATTACGCAGCGCACAAGGGCACATCGCCGCCACTTGGCGCACAGCCACGCGGCCCAACGATATCGCAAGACCTGTCCCACCACTGCGCGATCTTGTTCCAGCGCCCGCTCCAATTTTGCGGGTCAAGAGCAACATGAACCTCGATGGGCCTGTTCCCAAGGGAACGGCTCACGGCAGCGAAATGCCCATCAACCGTGAGCTGGATTAGCTTATTTCAGTGGCACCTCTTGCACTGTGAACACAAGGACACATCCCTAAATCGCAGCAAGTAGCGTTCGTTCGCATATCAATGTCAGGAACAACGATTCCATGTTTCATGGAAAGTTCAGGCCAGTATTTGCTCAAACAATGTGGAAGACACAGCAAAGCCAAAATTTTCCATCGATATTTGTATCTCGCAAGGTAAGCAAGATTTATTGCCGTTGGAGGCCGCACCGCTGCCGACCATGGTTTGTGCACGCTTTTGCGACGCCTCGGGACGGGTGCAGAATGACCACGAACCCTAAAAGATACCAGATACATATTGGCGCGTAAGAAGGATGGGATCGAGGGCCCAAAACATACGTGTTTTCCAACTGAATTCGACATTTCAAATCACGTCACTTGTTGAAAACACAGCTGTTGTGATTATTTATTAACGATCAACCATTTTAAATGCTGGACAATGCCTTCATACTCAAAGCTATCGTTATGTTGTAAAGGTGAATTGGCCACCCGACAATCAGTTCCCTGCAGTTAAATATGAACGCTACATTTAATCTCAGGTATGGACAAACAAAATGGGCAGCGTCTGGCGGAGTGTACCAAATCTGCGATATTAAGTCGCTTCTCCCTTGGCATGACAGTGTCTGCCTCCATGCACGGCAGCATGTTTAGATACAAAAGACAACATGCTGCAGAGGTGGCAGTTCAGAAGTGCTCCATCAGAGGCTGCACGTGCCGTTCACCTGAGCACGTTCCCTTCCGAAGGAGGCACGCCTCCCAAGAATATTATGCCCCAGAGTGGGAATCAAGCGCACCCAGCGGGGTGCCGTGGCCCCAGGTCCAACACCACACCGCACTTGGAGAGTGTGTGTGCATTCCAGGCGCCGCCATTTGGTGTGGGAGTCGGGCTGCTCCCCACCGCACCCCCCTCCCCCACCGCTCATTTCCGCCCCATTCCCCATCCATAATTCGATCTCTCGATCTTCCCCCCCACCCAACGGGATCTTGGGCGCCGCTGAACTACGCCCCCGGCCACCCGACGCCACCCGCCACCGCCCCACGCCCCGCCAGCGACCGCCGCACCCTCTCCCCCTCCGCGCGCTTGAGATGGTCGCTGGCGCCGTGATGCAGGCGCGGCCCCTCCAGCAGGCGCGCTTCGCCGGCGGCCTGCAGGGCCTGCCGCTGGCCAGGCGGTGCGCTCTGCCGAGGCCGGCAGCCGCATCGAGGACCGAGGGCGCCTCCGCCCAAGAGCACAAGGAGGTGAATTTCCCCGTTTAGTTTCGCGCGCCCGCATCTGCCTTGGATGCCTCTCGACCGAGACGGTGCTCTTCGCCAACTGCCGGCAACCGTCGTGGACGGGAACTGCGTGTGTGACGCAGTCCCGACGGTGCGACGGTCCAGCGGTGCTGCCGCTTTGTGATCTCGGCGTTGCGCAAATCGACGAGGGCCATAATGGAATGCTGGGGGTGGCGATGAGCTTTTGCGGAGCGCCCTGCGGAGCTTTTTAGTGGGCGGGGTGGAGCGGGCTGGGCGGGCGCTTGACGCGTGGCATGCGCGCGCTGGCGGACCTCCCTCGTGCCGAAATGCGTGGCGTGCAAGCGCGTGGAGGGTGTTCCGGAGGAGGGGTTGTGCGGTCGAGGCGTTTGAGGAAGTGATGGTCTGCCGGCTGATCAGATAATGTGACTTTGATCTGATCGGCATGGCGCGCCCTACGGCCTCAATGCCGCGGAGCACACATGGGCAGGGAGTTTGGCACACATACACACGAGGAGTGTGGCCCACCGGCATGCCGTGTGCACCCTCTCTTGGGCCCCAACCCCGCGCTGAGCACGGAGATGAGTGCTTGCAACGTCGCGTCTCCGCGCTGATTGGCCTGCGTCCTCATCTCTTGACATTTGTTTGACTGCTTGCTGGCTCAGGTCGCCAAGGCCACCGCCCTGAGCGCCGCCGTATCCACCCTCTTCGCCGCGGGCAGCGTGCAGGCCGCCCAAGAGGTGGCGCTGGTGGCCGACAATGACATCCGCCTGGGCAGCGTCTTCCTCATCCTCCTCCCCGCCCTCGGCTGGGTGCTGTTCAACATCCTCGAGCCGGCCCAGAACCAGCTTGATCGCATGCAGGGCGGCAAGCCCAAGGTGGCTGCTCCTAAGCCAAAGCCAAAGAAGGTCGTGAAGAAGAAGGTCATAAAGAGGGCCGTGGTGGCTGGGCTCGGCCTGGCGGCATCTGGGCTTCTCGCCACGCAGAGCGCTGACGCTGCGACCCTGATGGGCCAGGTTGCGGAATCTGACAACCGCCTGGGCGGCCTCCTCCTCCTCCTCCTCCCCGCCGTCGGCTGGGTGCTGTTCAACATCCTCGAGCCGGCCCAGAACCAGTATGACGCCATGGTCAAGGGAAAGAAGTGAATTTGGCATGGGCGATGATTGTTGGAAGCAGGGCGGCGAAGGGACGGTGCCATCTGGGAGGGTGGGCGCCGTGGGCGGACATTGTGCTGATTCTTGGGATTGTGGTCAATAGGTTCGCGCGGAGAAGACAACACGGACACGCGGGCGTTTAGGCTTGTGGCATTGCTGATTTGTAACACCGATTTTCAAAGTCTGGGTTTCAGCCATGGGTGTCTATTGGATGGTTTGGGGGCTTCCTGTGCAAAGCCCTGCCACATTAGAGGATGGTGCTCATGGTCAGAGGGGGAACGGACCTGCAATCAATGGATACTTGCCTTTTGGGCTGCACTATGAATGCCAGAGTCTTGCCCAGTGAGCAAGGCCAGACACAGCGTTGGTTTTCTTCTTTGCTGGATACCAATGACAGCAAGTTTGACCTCAGTGGTCAACTGGCTAGATGGTCATGTTGCTTTCCAAGCATCTTTCTGTCCCTTCACCCCATGAGAAGCTGCACAAGTGAGGTTTGTGGCGCTTTTGTGCAGGCAGAGCGACAGTTCACGACATGCACACCAGATGGGCCACATTTCATTGTGGATATGATTGTGCACTCCACACCTCGTGGATTTCGTTTCGGCGACAGCAGTCACCAAAACGAATTCCATACCTCTGTAGTGCGTGATTGCAAGCCTTGATCATCTCAATAGAAACCACCATTCACGCCGATGGGCAGAGGCCAACAAGGGCCATAGGCGGTGTAAAAGAGCGATTCCTATGGATTTGTTCCGCTGTCCTAATCCTGCTGTCTGGGGCCCAGAAGTGCTGCGGGCTGCATCGCCAGGTCCGTGGACCTAGCCAGAAGCGATGAAGCACTTGAGGAAATGATCGGCTGTGGGCAACTCTCCATGCCTCCGTGCATGAAAGTAGGAAAGAACATCCAAAATGAAGCAGACTGACAAAATGACAAGATAGCCACAGCAACGGCGCAGGTGTGTGTGGGCTGGAGATACCATTTTGGAGGCGTTTG